>BQNB010037380.1:0-47386 GCA_026074375.1 Tanacetum coccineum | reverse complement strand
AAAAAATGATTCTCTAAAGTATCTAATGCAGTTCCACATTAAGGTTCTTTCCCATACTGGCGTGCATATCTGCAAAAAAATAAGCTTCTAAGTGCTTATATTACAGTAAAATGATTATGCATGCCCCAAAACAAAAACTGATTGACAACACCAATTCATTGCGCATACCTCAAAACAGCTATAATTCATTGTAAACCAAACACCTCTCTTAATCCTACACACAAATACTCCATAAAAACAAATATCTAAAGAACTGTTCAAAAAAAGATCTCCTATCAAAACCGGCAAACTCAGATATATTATTATTTGGTTAATGAAACATTAATTCTCTTAATCCTACACACAAATACTCCATAAAAACAAATATTTAAAGAACTGTTCAAAAAAAGATCTCTTATCAAAACCGACAAACTCAGATATATTATTATTTGGTTAATGGAACCTTAATTCTCCATAATTGAAAAGTAAGCTTATGAGGTTTGCAAAAAATCTCAACAAACTCAGACCCGTTTGAACCCGGATTTAGGCTGGGAAAAACATAATTGAAAGCAAACATAACACATATCAAATAGTTAGGATGACACACCTACATGCTAAATATGGCTAACCACTAGTTTAAGTACAATCCGCTTTTTGTCCGATCAAGAAGGTCATATTCCTGACACAAAGTTGGGGTGTTTCATGTTTGGGACTGCTTATCTATGTATAACATACTTTTAAAGTAAATAAGAAAACGATAGATAGTTTTAAAGCAAAAGGTGAAACGATGGCGCATACCTCCCACAAAAGGTCTGGCGAAAGAACCTTTTCGCCTTTTACAGCCACAGGAGTACGTTGACCACAACACTTCGGCATATCTATTTAATATGCAAAAACTATTACCTTTTATCATAATTCAATCATAATCGACATATAATTTTTCCTAAAAAGCAAACTTGAAGAACAATCTTGATAATTTTTCCTAAAAAACAAACTTGAAAAACAATTTTGATACTTTTTCCTAAAAAAGCAACTTAAGAAAAATTTGATACTAATCCTAAAAAAGCAAACTTAAAAAAACAAAGGAGCATAAATTACCGTGTTTCTGCTACAATATGCTATATTTTAAGGTCTTTAGAGATTGAAGATTGAAGGCACCAGTTGGAGATTGAAAAATAAAAATTCAATTTTATCATAAGAACCATAACAACTCAAATCACGATCTTTCTGTAGCATCACTAATATCTTAATAACTATATTAAATGATATAAAAACGTAAAAATTAATTGTATGAAAATCAAACATTCTAAAATTAAATAACAATTTACCTTACATCTGGTTGATTTCGGTTGCATATCATACGTAATTTCTTGTGGATTTGATTTTTTTGGGGATTTTTTTTATCATGGTTTCTTGTTTGAGGATTTATTTGGTGCGGGATTTATGGATCTCATTGCGTTTTTAAGATTTTGTATTAGGGTTTCGTCCAAATAATTTCCTTACGTTTGTGGTTTTTTGATTCAATTGATTTGTGGTTTGTGTTTTTCTTCAATGGATTTGTGGTTTGTGTTTTATTCTTTTCTATTTTTTATTTGTGCGGGTTTATTTTTTCGGTCTCATGTTTAATAGTTTATTTTTTTTATATGGGCTTATGTGTTGTGCCTCATGTCGCGAGTATTTTTTTATCTGAATAAGTCAATATTTTTGTAGTTTTTTTTTTCTATTTTATGCCGAGCGGTTTTTTTTACATTGCCTACAAAAAAAAAATTGCCAAATGAGCCGGCCCAAAATGAGAGCCCATTGGGCCGGTTACTGTAGCGGAGCTGCCAAAAACGGCGCGTTTTAACTCTAATATAGTATATATATATAATAATTTATTTATTATTGTAGGTACCGAACAAAGGTATTTGAGCAAAAGTACAAGTTTTTAAGTATTTTTTGAAGATTATTGAAGCCTTAGAAAAGCTCAAAGATTAAGCCCATAATAGACCGAAGACGAAGCCCACTTTCTAATGTATCTAAGCCTTATTAGCTACCTTTTATGCCATGTCCAATAGTCCAGCTAAGTTAAGCCCAAGTAAATAATCAAAAAGAAAGGAGTCAAGCCCAGCTATCATCTAACATTTAAACAAGGAATGAAGGGCTGACGTTGGCAATGGCATCGAGAATGTTCGGATCTTCCTTATATATTGATGTGCAGTTAAAAGGGGAGCCGACATCGTCTTTCATTTTTGGGTGCTACTATTGGTACCCCCCCGGCCCACCAAAAAGTACCAAAAGGGTACAAAAGATTCTTTTTGTACCCCCCTTTTACAGTGCAACGCAGTTTTTTATCAGTTTCTGTTCCGTAATTTTTGACAGTTTCTTACTTTTGACCTGTTAAACTTTATATTTTTCGTTCCGTTTTTTCCGTGTCACAGTTTTATAACATATACAAAATTATAAAAATACAAAAAAAATAAAATACAAAAAAAAAACCAGAAAAAACCCGGGGGGTACAAATGGTGATTTAGGGGGTACATATATCATCCCCTTTCATTTTTTTTCATAACGCAGCTTTATGATTTAGCAATGATTAGCATTAAATGTATCTTGTCTTGAAAGGGACGAAACTTTTTGATATTGTATTTCTTCATTTAAATTTTCTTTAATTGTCATTTACTTTTTATTTATAAATGTAGCATTTACTAATCTTTTTTATTAATACGTATTTAAGTGTAACTTTTAAGCTTTTATCAAATTATTGTTTTATCTATATCTTGTATTTAGCTTAGTAACTAGGTTTTTAGCCCGTGCTCCGTTGCGGAGCACGAGGCTAAACGACGTTGAGTTAAGAGGAATCTCGTTTGTGTTCGCTTGACAAAACTAAAATAAAATATGGAGAATGAGTAAGTTACGTGAGTTACAAAAGCATATATAAGTGTCTAGATTAAACATACAACATGTACCAAAATGCAGTAAGCAATTCAAGCTAGACACTGTTTTTTTGTTATATTGCCTTCAACTAAGTTTTACCATAAGACTAATGTACCAAAATGCAGGAAATAATTGAAGCTGGATATTGCTTTCTGCCATACTGTCTTGTTATACTCTTTTAAACTTAGTTCTACCATTAATGACTGATGGTTTGTGGTTTTCAGTCTCCCTTTTTTGGCCTCTAATGACAAGTCTGTGTGGAGAGACCTTTTTACAGAAGATGGCCTTGGTTCTGCTGGTGTTGCAACGGATGAACTGTCTTTTTTTGTTGGCTGTGTTTCGAATGGCTGTGTTTTGGACTTTTGGCGGGGTATAGTTGAGACGATCATCTCTGCAATGTCTTCTATGACGTCGTGTGTGTCACACCCCGCCAAGGCGGAAAAACGAGGCGTAACGTCATGGGTATCATCACAACACAATGGTGTCAACAATAGAGAGAACTACAATGCATTAAGCAAAACAAAAATGGACACAAAGTGTCATGACAATACCGAACACAAGAAAAAGGGGTATTGTATTGAGGTAAAAGAGTCACTCCAATACAAAGATATAAACAAAACATCCCAAAACCTAAAAGATTCAATCAACATTCAAAGTACGATAAGAAAACTAGGAGATAAACTCCGCATGCAAGCCTACGGTCTCACTAGCCAAGCTTTCTAACTTTACTTTCCTCAAGATGCTCACCTGATAATGATGCTTAAAACGTTAACAAATATGTTGGGAAGACATAGGTTTTAGGACACACATTTTACTCGTTCACTGTAGATTAACAAAACAAGGTAGACAATAATGAACTATCATGACCCCTAAGCTAAGCATGCAACAAAATCAAATCAACATATGCACATACTCGGTATGCGTACCCGTCCGATCCAAACACACTGGGTAAGGTGTACCCCATCCGATCCATAAACATTCTAAAACTGGTAGGAGTACCATCAATCCGAAATCGATACCATAATATCACTAAGTAGGCGTACTCCAATCCCGAATCAAATCACAAATCACACTGAGTAGCGTACTCATCGAGATCCCCAATCAATATCAACATAACACATAGTCATATAATAGTCATGTAATGTCCTCCATGTACGCAATAATAACACATAAATCACAGCAATGAAACATTTCAAAACATTTGCATCATTTCCATCCCAATATAAAAACGGAAAAATGGGACTATGAAACTCACCTGATGCACAACTACTTCACAAATTCCTTACAATCAACTAAACACAAATAAAACACATGTTACAGCCGTGATAAGCAAAAGCAAAGACGAACTCAATCAAATTGATGAGTAATATTGTCTAATTATATTATAAACCCCTTTACCACATCCCCCCCCCCCCCCTTTTTTTTCCCATACCTTACTTATACTCCACATAATCCACTTATTTGAGTTTTCATAGATTTTTCGGCAAAATTTTATAGTCATTTTTATTTTTTTCCCCCATGACAAACAATAAAATAATTAATCATCGAATTGACTTTCCCTACTGCATTCCCTACCTTCCCAATGAGTTATGAACTACTATGATTTAAAAATAATATTGAGCCTAACTATTTTATAAAAATTCAACATCACAAAGTACTCAAATTCGGATCTGATTCGACTATCAAAATGTTTAGCTTGATCAGACCCACTTAAACACTTAGGAAAATTCTACAAAAATTCTAGAAAATCATAAACATCATGAATTTACTATAGTAGCAATCTCATCAATTAAAAAGACGTTTTGTTTTGACCTCACAAACACAACCCAGAATCTGCCCCAAAAACTCAGATTTGACAACGAATCTTGTAAAATTATTTTGACTGACCTCCACTCACTTTTAATTCATGAAACCATAGGGTTGAAAAGTAGACTCTCTGTATTAATTTTTAGGCTCAAAAGAAATCAATAAAAGTTATCTGTATGACCAAGTTATGACACTTACAAGATGACCTAAAAATCTGTCCAGTTTTAATTCTGAATTTAACAACAACTAACCCTAACCAAACGCATCCAAACACTATTAATTACATCCTAATTGATTATTAATGATCATCTAAACATGTTTACTAAATTTTAATGAAACCCTAATTCCACCAATTAATGTTACTCATATAAGAAGAATTAAACAAGAATGGGATTAAAGATCATACCTAAAACCTTTAACCGAAATACTTAAACTACACACCTTGATTCTTTATAAAAAAAATATTATCTCTCATTGGGTTTCCTGTCGAACAAAGAATAAGGGGAGAAGGGGATTAAATTTTGTATTTATAGGCTATACCTAAATCCTAATCCTTATCTAATACTAATTTGTTTCATACTTAAACTCTTTTTTCCCTTTTTTTCTCTTAAAATCCGCCCCTTATTATAAATATATATATATATATTATATATATATATATGAGGATATATATATATATATAATATATAATTTATATTTTTTCTCCTTTAAAAATTTAATTAAATATATATTTTACCCTTTATTTTTGTTATTTTTAAAAACCCTTTATTAATTTAGTAACCTTTTAAATAAAAACTAGTTTTTAAACTACTATTATAAATTTCATTTCAAAATTAGAAAGACTATTGCTTATAACTTTAATACTAGACTAAATTCATTCCTAATAATACACTAATTCTTTTTATACGCTCAACTACAATTATTCACCAAATAACACGACAACGTGCATAAAGATTAAGCTATCAAATTCATTGTCACAAAATGTAAACGAAATGAAATAGCTACCAAAACCACAACTCAATCACAATAAGATGAACACGCATCACGGATTGATATTAAATACTCATATAAGGTCACATAAGCACTCAATTATAGCACATATAAACACTTTAGTCAACTCTAATGGTTTTACTAACTCGTGCTCAAGGTCGACGTTTTTCACATTACCCCTACTTAAGGAAATTCATCCTAAAATTTAACTAGTAAGGTTCAACAGGACAGTTCCAGCAACAATCGTGGATACTTTGCTTTGATGAGTGTCCTTCACGTTCCCACGTGAACTCAGGGCCACACTTTGAATTCCAACGAACTTTAACGATTGGAATCTTACTACGTTTCAAACTCTTAACCTCACGGTCTATAATTTCTATGGGTTCCTCAATTCAAACGAAGGTTTTGTTAATCTTGACTCTTGATCTCGTCTAGTGACACATGCAGATTTGCATCCACCAAACACTTCTTTTAAAATTCGACACATGAAATATGTCGTGCACACTACTCAACTCTTCGGGCAATCTTAACCGATAAGCTACAGGGCTGATCCTTTTAAGTATTTCAAATGGTCCTACATACCTCTCGTGCCAACTTACCTTTCTTTCCAAAACGTAATTCCGCCTTTCCAAAGAGATCACTTTTCATTACACTCGATCCCCAACCTCAAACTCTAGTGGCTTGCGTGTATTATCAACGTAGCTCTTTTGACGATCTCTCGCAGCTTTGAGCTTTTCCTTTATCAAGACTACTTATCAGTCGTCTCTTGCACCAATTTCGGTCCAATCAACCTGCTTTCTCTAATTTCAGCCCACAGAACGGGCGACCTACATTTCTTCCATACAGTGCTTCGAACGGAGCAATATGAATACTCAAATGGTAACTTAATTATAAGAAAAATCAGCTATACGATGAGTGGACATCCCAACTGCACCATTAAAGTCATTCACACACAGGTAAAAATGTACAACAGAAACCACGCTCATTAACATATCCTCCAATGTTTGAATTGTATGCTCACTTTGTCCATCCGTCTGAGGATGATAAGCCGTACTCATATCCACTGCGTGTCCCTAAGGCCCTTTCTGTACTGTTTGGCCCAAGAACTTGATTAAACACGTCAATCACGATCCGAAATAATTGACACAGGCACTCCATGCCGTGCGATGATCTCATCGATGTACAGCCTTGCCAACTTCTCCATACTATAATCCTCCCAACTGTCGCTAGAAAATGAGCTGACTTGGTCAGTCTGTCGACTACTACCCATATAGTATCATGTACCACTTTTCGACCTAGGTAACTTCGTGATAAAATCCATAGTGATGTTATCCCATTTTCACTCGGGTAACTCAGTTGTTGCAATAACCCGAAGGCCTTGATGCTCAGCCTCACTTTCAAACAAGTTCAAACATTTGCTAATATACTAGCGAATATCCCCTTTTATACCCGCCACCAAACATATCTTGAAGATCGTGGTACATCTTATCCGCTCTAGGATGCACAGAGTACTTAGACTTATGAGCTTCGTTCAAAATTACCATTCTCACATCACCTACTAAAGGAACCCATATCCTATCCATAAAATACAAACTCTCGTCTTCCTTCCTTTCCATTTGTTGATCTAAACCATGTAGCCTTTCTGCAAGAACGTTCTCCTGTTTGAACGCCTCACTCTGGGCTGCCAATATCATCTCTTTCACTCCGGACTGAATGGTCATAGCCATTGCTCGAACACGTCTAGGTTTCACTCGTTCCTTCCTACTTAACGCATCAGCCACCACATTCGCCTTACCAGGATGGTAGCGAATCTCACACTCATAATCACTAAATAACTAGATCCACCTCCTTTGGCGCATATTTAACTCCTTTTGGTTGAAAATATGTTGAAGACTCTTATGGTCCGTGTAGATAACACTCTTTGTGCCATACAAGTAATGCCTCCAAGTCTTAAGAGCAAACACGACAGCTCCTAACTCTAGGTCGTGTGTTGTATAATTCTTCTCGTGTATCTTTAGTTGTCTTGATGCATAGGCGATTACCTTGCCTCTTTGCATGAGCACACAACCTAGTCTTTGATTTGATGCATTGCAGTATACTACAAAATCTTTAATTCCGTCCTGTAACAACAAGATAGGAGCATCACATAGATTATTCTTCAAGGTCTGAAATGCTTCTTCCTCTTTTTCGCCTCGCTCACACTTTTGGTTTTTCTGAGTTAGCGAAGTAAGGGGTTTAGCAATCTTGGAGAAATTCGATCTTAGGAGAAGTTCGCGATAAAACGTCGGTAGTAACCAGCTAACCCCAAAAATGATCGTATTTCAAATGGTGTTGTAGGAGCTTTCAATTCTTTACTGCCTTAATCTTACTTGGGTCCACGTTTGAATACATTATGTATATCCACTTTGACCAAGGAAATGTACTTCCTGCAACCAGAACTCGCACTTGGAAAACTTAGCATACAACCTCTCCTTCTTTAGTAGCTCCAACACCAACTTCAAATGAACCTCATGATCCTCCTTGGTCTTTGAGCAGATCAAGATGTCATCAATGAATACGATGACAAACTTATCTAAGTACGGTTTGCAAACCCGGTTCATTAAGTCCATGAAGACCGCTTGTGCATTGGTTAACCCAAAAGTCATAACCGTAAACTCAAAGTGTCCGTATCGCGTTTGAAACACGGTCTTTGAGATATCATCCTCATGCACTCTAAGCTTATGATAACCCGACCGAAGATCTATCTTAGAGAAGTAACGTGCTCCTAGCAATTAATCAAATAAGTCATCGATCCTGGGGAGAGGTTAACGGTTCTTTACGGTCAACTTGTTCAATTCTCGGTAGTCTATACACATGCGTTGAATGAACTGTCCTTCTTTTAACAAACAACATGGTGTCCCTGCTGATGATCCCATGAATTGATCTTGGTAGCTTTATAAAAGGCTTAGTTGTATTGGAATAAATCCAAGACAACTATGATAGAAAGAAACTTTGATTGAAACTATCAAGACTATGCGGAATCTTAGTCTATGATCCTAAGAAGATTAAGTAATAAACAGTACCAAACAAAGATTGTATATACCAAACTTTAAGCCTCAATATATTGATACGAACACTCTTGATAGTGTTAGGGTTATACAAAACCTTGAAGCTATAACAAAACGATTTCTAGATGATATTAATATAAGTATATATAAACTACATGCCCTAGGGTCTCCTTTTATTAACGTGCAAGGAAACCCTAATGGGCTTACAACGCGTTTTCTACTCATACATATCTTTTCCTAAAATATCTCATACATATCTCTTTAGCAGTACTAAAACAGACTAACAGTACTAACTAAGTGTAACAGCAGAAACTCTTCTAGCAGTAGTAACTTTACAACTAGCAGTAGTAATGACTTAGAATATTTTTATATGAACTTCATCTAGCAGTAGAAATATAACCACCATCAGTAACTTCTATATTCAGCGATAGTAACTTCAACAGCACTCAGATGTCTTTTAATCCCAACAATCCTCCCCTAAACTTTATGTTCACCTTCTGAATCTTCAAGTTTCTTGATTAAAAGCTTTATCTTCATCAGGAGGATGTATTCAAAACAATACTTTCATTCTTGTACTGTGATTGGTAATTCTTAAGAGCTCATAAAGCCACGCGCGCGCATCACTCACTCACTCTCGCGCTAACTTTTAAGCTTCACCCATCAACTTTCTTGAAAGCAAATCTTATGTAAGAGGATAATTCTTTTCAAACCATCATTGTGAATAGTCAATTTCTTCCACATTAGGCTATTTGTATCATGGCCACATCCATAGATATATTTCATCAAATAAACAATATTTCTATGCTAGCAGTATTAACAGTTGAACTAACAGTATTAATATTGTTAGTACTGTTAACATTTTCATCCTTCTCTTGATTAACTCTTGGCTCCTCTGTATTTATCACCTCACTATCTTCATTCTCTAGAGCTTCATCATCCTTCTTTTCCTCCTCCTATGATGGTGTGAATCCAGCATCAGGAGAATCGTTTAAACTAGAGGAGAATAGTGGATCTTGAGTCAAAAATGGTAGCAGTATGTAATCTTTCGTTGATCCTACTCTAGCTTTACCTGCATTATCACATGCTTTTGTTCCTGTACTATCATTAGATTGATTCCCTTCAACAACTGGCTTATAATTCATAGATTTTGTTAGTGTATCAATATCAAAAAGCTATTCTGGTCCACTTCCTGCAACATTAGGTTTATTTTCAAGAAAAGTAATGTGTAAGTTCTTCTCTACTATCCTGGTTCTACTGTTAAATACTATAAATGCCTTCATATTCACAGGGTAGTATGCCAAAAAGAATCCTTAGCACCTTTCCATCAAATACTAGGTGGATCTTGGTATTAAGCATGTAACAGGACCCCAAAATGGTTCATTAAAGCTTTAACTTGGTGTTCATACATGGAAAAAGTATATAAAGGGGTCTTGTTGTGAGGTATTATAATACCTATTTTGTACATAACAAGCAGTTATACTGCTTCAGGCCCCAAAAGGTAGTAGGTAACTTTTGAATCAGCAAGCATAGTCATAGCAGCGCCTCTATTAGTGTTTCTATTATTTCCTTCAGCTAATCCATTTTGTTGTGGGAGTCCTTAGACACTAAATTCTCTTTAATTCCTTTCATCTTCAGAACTGATTCATTTCCTTATTCTTAAATTCAGATCCATCTATCACATCTGTATTATTTGACTCTGTGATTTATTTGATTTTTCTATTCCTGTTAAAAACCCTTAAGGATTTCCACTGGTCTCATCCTAGTGCTAAAAGAAAAACAACTAAATCTCTATAGTCATTCTTTGACAATAGGTTAATACAGCTTTTTCATTATTCTTTACAAAAGTTGGTCACATAACTCCATTGTGCACATTTGTAAAGGTTGATGATTGAGTCACAGTTTTGGCTCTTTCAAGACGGCTTCATGTTGCTTGCCTTTTCTGACAAGCAACAACATGTATGATCATTTTCAAAATTTTGAAGGGAGTAAACTTTGCCAAGAATTCCCCTTACAGTTGTTCTTAGTTTTGAAATTTACATGTCCAAGCCTCCTTTGCAAAGATTAGATTCATCTAATGTAGCCTTTGCAAAGAGACAAGTTAGACCTCCTTGAGGAACAACATTCCTTAAATCAACACTGTACATGTTATCCTTTCTAGGAATTCTAAGCAAGACTTGACTTTCAACAAGTGGCTTAAAGTTAGAAGAAAAAACAACACATTCAATGTCAGTAAAAAGGACACTGTTCTTCTTGTCACACATTTGTAAGATACTAAAAAGATTAAACTTAAGCTCCTTAAAAATATTCCTTTCAAATCTAATTTTCTGTCCTGATTTTACCTTTAGTGATTTTACTCATGGGATCTACTCCAAAGGCAAACAATATTCCCCATCAATATCCTTCATAATCAGAAAGAGATAAAGACATGTTTCCAGTATGTGCCCTAGAGCAATCCATGTCAATAATCTTTCTCTTGCAACTCAAGTTGTGGATTGCCCTGCACAACAAGTAAGAAAATCAGGCTCTCTTAGGGACCCAAACCATTACAGACTTGGATCTGCCTTGTGCATCAAACATAGTTCAAAATCATTTTAAAAGTTCTTGAATGGCACCATTGTGTCTGGAGACATGGTCTAAAACTTTTTGCTTTGGTCTCTGATGTGTATTTTCTAAAAGATATATAAGACGAAAATGCTTGCTAAGTGACGTGAAAAGTTCATCAAGTGTGAATTAAGGTTTTACTTAACGAATTAATTTCCTTAGAAAAGATAATTATCTCACAACATTGGCTTATATTGACAAAAACCTATTAAAAAGAAATTAATTACTAGATGTGTAGTTTGACTATTTTTTTAGATTTTTCGTTTCATAACATTCTAAACTACAAATCTCTGTAAATATTAGTACTAAGTCTCTATTAATCAACTAAACCTTTTTCAAATCCACACTTAATTCCCAAATCACAATATCACTTAACAAGCACTAATAAAATTACTCGCTACGCATAATGATCAAATAAGCAAAGCTAAACATTTTATGCTAAATCTACACTAATGTATTGAAAAAGGATAGAAAATGAAACCGAATTGAAGAGCCGCAAATAAACGATACCACCCGATTTAATAAGCTAAAGAAGATAATCAAATTCTATCTAGCTTATTAAACCCGTAAGCTCTGCGCCTCATGAGTTGACCGATACTAGAAGCAACACAAAATTTAAACAAACTGTGAGAATAAAACAGTTTATAACAATCCCTATTTTGCAATATTTCTGCTAAATTTAACCACTAGGCCCAATGATTTCACCAACCAAATCAAAGACCTAATTACATCACCTAACGTGGCCCAAACTACAAATGACCTATTGACCAAATTGCAAGCCCAAGATCTAAACTGAGGTCCAAGGTAAAATCACAAACCAAACGCACTGCTTATTCGGATGGGAAATTTAAGCACTAGTTTAACATGTAATTTTAATAAGCTAAACCAATACTCATTTCACTTAACTGAATAAGCAAAAATAATCACAAGCTCACCATAAATAAGCAATCGAAATTTAATAAGCACAAGAAACCAACAAGTCAAATGAAAATGCAACAACTAAACCGAATAAGCTCTAGCTCTTCTTGAATAACTAATAAGCTCTCACAAATAAGCAATCTCAATAAGCCAGAAATACTATTAATACGAAATAGCATTTAGAACTAGGAAAAACTTGGAATATGTCTAAAAGCTTAAAACAAAAAGCACTTTCTTTATAAATTCGATCTAAATGGTAAAAAAAACTAATCGAAAATGTACCAAAACAAGTATATAACCACTTATTAAGAACAAAAAAACAGTAACAAGGAATTTAAAAACAAAACCAAAAGCACTTAAACGACTCTATGGGGGGGGGGGGGGGGAAAAAAAAAAAATAAAACAAAGCTCATGAAAATGAGATCTAGCAATATAGGATCATGTTAATACAAATAAGCTATTTGAAAGCTTATTATATTAGATAACAAGAGCTTCTAATAACACTAAAATGATTTAAGCATGATAATAAGCTATATCCGAGCTTATTGTAGCTTATTACAAACAAACTTGCTTAAAAACATAAAAGATGAAATCGAATAAGCTTAAAAGAGCTCATAGGAGACAATTAAGATTTTTTAAGATTGTTTTTAAGAATAAGCTGAAAGAAAAATAGCTATTTAATACGCTAAAACTTAACAAAAGAAACCGATCGAATATAAGCAACCATAATAGCTAACATTAATTCCAAGAAGACAACCCATTCGTGAACCAATAATTCGATAAGTGTAACATTCAAACTAGATTAATAAGCAGAAATTCAAAATAAGCAACCTCCTAACAAAATAAGGCTTAAGAAAATAAAGTGAAAACTAAAAAATAAATTTCCTAATAACCAAAATAGAGGGGTGGCGAGTGGCTTTTATAAGAGCCAAGGGGGATGAAATTGTAAATTCCCTCCAATCATTAGGGAATTATCAACCAATCATTGGGCTTGGCTGTGTGTGACCTGGATAGCTCAAAAATAAGAAAATCCAAGCCGTGTGAGGCTTGTGACACGTAGCTTTATTTGGTTCAATATAGTAGTCACTTCCATCCGTTTGATCATTTGTAAAGCACGCGTGTGGTTCACGTGCTATATCACACACAAAATACCCACTATGTAACATCACATTCATCATGGCCTTTTATATATTCTATATTGGGCCGAGTAATTTGGGCTACTCGGTTTAGATATCTATAATTGGGCCGGTTATTGCCTTAGTACTAGACTTGGGCCTTGAAATGAGTAAAAGAGTTATAATAATACTGGGTCGGTCTGACCCATATAAATGGTGTCGGGCCGACCCAATAAGAAATGAAGGCACCGTCAGACTCGAATTTTCGTGCTCTTTCCAATGGCATGCTTGAGAACTTTTCACGACTTTGTCTTGATCTTGATTATTAAGCACTATTGATCGAAACGAACCCGTAAATACCTGTTTTTGTATCGTTTTCAAGCCGTTTTACCTGCAAGACATAAAAATACCAAACAAGCATATATGCATGATAATTATCCATATTTTAGCATTTTTAGTCCGATTAATAGTGTTTTACGGGGTACAAATGATGTGTGTTTTAGCACACATCAAAATTCCTCCACACTAAGCCATTGCTGGTCCCACACGCAATGTAAATAAAACATGCCCGAAAATAAATAATTAAATCCCCTTTTAAATTATGACCCCTCACAATCAAACAAGAACAGAAAAGGTCCATTAAGAAGGTTCAAAAATCATTTATTTCGAAAGCGCCCCCGTTTTAACCACTTATTCATTAATAGATAAAAACTAAGATAACAATTAAATAAAATTATTTAAAAGGCTTTAAGAACGGGAGTTCGTCATCCTTGATTTTCACAATCCCCAAACTAAGCTTAAAACGAAATCACAGTTAAATATAAGATTAGATGCTAACACTACTCATAAATGCTAATTGTGTAAGTATAAACTTAACTTTTCGCTCCCATTATTCCTAAATTCCTCTAAAGATTTTATTATTATTATTATTGGTGACAAATAAATTATGCCCTTATTAATATAAAGTAAACCCGGTTTAGACCACAATTAGTTTGAAATCCTTTCCTAAAGAGACGATATGGTGAGAATAAGGTCCACATTAAGGTTCTAATTTCGCATGATTTAGGGGTTATCCTTTTTATTTCATCCGCAACAACTCAACTACGAGTCCAGAGACGGAGGCTTTATTTAGATAACCCCGGAGTCGAAATTTGGCTTTATACTTATTATTATTGCAACATTATTAAACCTCGGTCCTTTAGAAGGCTGCAACATCGGTTGTGAGCCGGCAAGATGCAGCAAACATATTTCGACCTCGGTAATTTCCTCGACCTTTTAGAAGGCTGCAACATCGGTTGTGAGCCAGCAAGATGCAGCAAACTTTTATCAGTCTCGGATTATTATAACTATGTGCCTTATTTTGAAGACTGCAACATCGGTTGTGAGCCGGCAAGATGCAGTAAACTTTTATCAGCCCACAGTTTTATTATTATTATTACCTCCACCCTTTAAACGACTTTTTTAAGCTATTAAGCTAGAAGAAGGGCTAATAAGCTGAAAAGATCTAAAAAGCTATACCTAATAAGCATAAACAAACAAAAATAAGCAAAGGGGTTAAGCTAGAATAAGCTAGAAAATAACAGATTAACAAAAGAGTTTTAACACTAAAAATTTTAAGCTAGAATGAAAATGAGCTTAAATAAGCTCTATCCTAATGCAAATAAGCTGAATTAAGCTAAACCTATCATAATGAGCAACACTAAAGCTAAATAAGAAAAATAAATAAGCAAATAAGCTTAAATAAGCAAATGAGCCTTTTAGCCAAAACTGATAAGCAAAAAGGCCAATAGGGACTTTTCTAGCTTAAAAATAAGCTAGCAAAAGGATCCTTATGGCTTAGTGGCTTATACCACTAAGAAGAATGGCCAAAAAGCTACAATAAGCAACAAAGAAAAAGCATTTTGAAATTCAAATAAGCACTTAAAAAGCTTCATGAAAAGGCTATCTCACACTGACTCAACACTTAGACAAATTTTTGATAACTTTTGCAATCTTAACAAAACCACACTTTTGAGCTTAAAAATAAGCACACAAACAGATCCTTATGACTATATAACCTACAAACAGATTAACTTTAGACCTCAAAGAACAATAATCAACACTCAAAAAGCATTTTGAAATTCAGGATAAGCAACAATAAGCAAATGAAAAAGCCATTTCTCAAATTTTTTCAATACTTAGCAAATACTTGACAGTTTTGGTAAAACACAAATAACAAATGCAGGCTATAGAGCTTTGTTTATAACCTGTTTTAACACATGCATAAACACAAAAACAACAATAAGCAAAAGCACAATCAAATAAGCAACTAAAATAAGCTATAAACCAACAGTTTCAAACATCAAACTCTTAACACCTTGAAAATGAGATTTAACACTTAAAAACCTAAACAAACTGAATTTTAGGACTAATTAAAGCTAAGCTAAACTGACCCAAGAGTAAAGATGCAATTTTGACCCATTTTGACCCATTAAACAGGTTAAACCAAACACCCCTTTAAAAACTGTTTTAGCTTTTTTAAAGAGATTAATGCTTATTTAAAGCACACATTCAAAAGACCAGATGTTAAATAAGTAAAACAAGCAATATTAAGCAAATCTTAATAACAAATAAGCACTCAAATAAGCTGAAACAGATTATGCAAGTAGATAAGCTATTTAAGACAGATTTTAAAGAACACTTGCACAAATGAAATTTTAAACTACAACTAAGCATTCATAAGCATTAGACATCATAACAAAGCACAAATAAGCAAATAAAAAAAGGCAATAAGCAACAATAAGCAGTTCTAGAGTAGATAAGCTAAAAATAGATTAAAGAAGACTTACAAAAGTCCAAGCTTTTGTGAATAACTAAAGTACCCAAATCAGTTCATAAATATCCTATAGCTTATCCACATAAGCACTAACCCAAGGCCATCCAATATTTACCATGCTCCATGAGAGTTTCTTGATATTTTTGGTATTTTATAGATTTTTACAAGTAAATCAGTTAATAAAAGTGATAAAAAACAGTAAACAAAAGCAAAGATTAAGAAGCTAAAAGCTTAGTGAAGCTTTTAGGTCAGATCAATAAGCTGCATCATAGCTTAAAAAGCTTAACAGGTTATATTAAATGATCAAACACAGAATCTTAAGAACAATACCTCAAACTTTTCATTAAAAACTTAAACTTTTACAAGGAATTTGAAATACAGAATAACTTTAAAAACTTGAATAAAAACTACACTTAAAAAGAGACTAAAAAAACTCTCCATCGCCACAAGGGTTAAGCCCTCTATTTATAGGCCGAATAGAAGGACCTAGATCCTTGGCTTGGTTTTCTTGTGTGAGAGGAAAAGCAGCATCAATCTTGGCCCTTCAAATCAACTTGTGCTTCTTTAAATTCATCTTAGCCCTTGGATGTGTCTACGTAATTATTCCCCAATGATTGCCTTGGATCGCCAACATGTCAGAGCCCAAATAGGTCACTCATTGCATCATTATTGGCTTTTAGAAGGGTTTTTAAGTGGGTTTAACCTCGGGGTAAGAGTAATTTTGGGGATGGAGGGTGAACATTAACAATGGGGTGTGAGCGGGAAAAGGGGTTGCATGTTTGTTTGATTAGTGCAGGGTGAAATTTTAGGGGATTGGCAAGAATGAACCTTAACTATTATATGTTATATTGGAGGTTTAGTCGTTGTGGTGATACAACTTTGGTCCTTGGAGTATGGGTTGGGATTGCACAGTCAGTCCTTTTAGGGACTAACGGGGGTGTTATAAAGGGAGTAAGGGATAACGAGGTTATAAGGGGATGATGTTGGGCTAGCTTTGGGCCGGGTATCATTTTTAAAAAGACTTGGGCTTTTATTTATGCTTTAAGGCTTATAAAGATATTAGTGGGCTTTCCCGGGTATAGATAAAAAAAACTTGGGCTTTTTATTTAGTTTTAGGGTGTATAAGATATAAGTGGGTTGTCCCAGGCTTGGTTTTTGATGCTCTTTCCAAATCCACTTCCCGGGGTTGACTTTGACATGATTTGACTTTGATTTTTGTTGACTTTTGGCTTCGACTTGACTTTTCTTTCACGCTCTTTCCGTTCTCGTGCTCGGTTTTTGTCGTTTTGGCTTTGATTTTTGTCCTTTTCTTGGATATCCATTACCTGCATAAAACAAATGTAAAACATACAAATACAATGTATTTTTGGTACGTTTTTAGTCATTTAAGTCCGGTTTTAGTGGTCAAAGGTATGTGTAATTAAACACATACCAACTACCCAATTAATTACTAATAAGACTAAGATCCAACTTGACCTCCCACTTACTACCGAAGGTCTGACCAACGTGTAAACAAGTAGGGCAAGAGGTAAGCGACGATAGTTAATTTCATATTCATGCAACTCTTAGTTTTATGAGACTTATGACATTAGTAACTCTTATAGTAATGTCAAGTGCATGTTTAGTCTCATCATATGCCTCGGTCCAAGGTCTGACCAAGCATACTCGATTTAAGTCCACCAAAAAAGAACATGCAAAAATTGACACAGATCTAACCTATGAAAAAAGGTTTCCATGGGTTGGGAAGGCCCTAAGGTCTGACCAAAGAGGTCTGACCAATTGCACGTGTTCTTACTTTGGTTGGCATAGACTTAAAATTACACATAAGGGTATACACATAAGTTTTTATAAAATTTATGACAAAATCGTGTACAAAGAAGCATGCAAAACATCTTTGTATCACAAGTTAAAAAAATGTTTTGTTAACTTTTAATCTTGACATCATCTTGTCAAAAGTTCTCGGTAGCTCCATTTGAATGCACAAAGAAGCAGAGAAGCGGGTCAGCGCGAAGCTTATTAAAAACCTGACTTCTTTAGGGAAAAGTACCTTCCTTATACCTCTCTTATAGTTTTGTTCAAATGGGTAAGCCAATCTTGCAATTGACTTAATGATGTATTCAAGAAAAACTTTTATCTCTCTAAGAAAACAAGTTTCATAGTTAAATGTCCGTATTTATTTGTCTAAAACCAAGTTTTACAAATAACACATAAAGGTCACTAGGAGTATAAAATTATGTGTATAATTCTACAGACAAATTTAAACAAAGTTTCTCTTTAAGTATTAGTCCGCTTAGAGTTTCAAAAAAATCTTTTGCATATAGTCATAAGTCACACGGAGTATAAACATATAAGCACATAAACAGACAGAAAGTGGAGATAAAGTGAAGACAAACTCTATCCAGAAAGCAGTAAATCACATAATGCCCCGAGGTCTCACAAGAGTCTTCCCCAAACGGAGAACCAAAAGACTCTCATTAGGTTTTCTGCTAAAATGCCTAGATCGCCACATCCATCATATAACATGATTGCGTGAGTCTTAAGGCCAGGATAATGAAAAGAATAGAAGACTTAAAACTCTCAATTAACTATTAATTTTAAAATATATTCTTAATCAATCTATCTAACTAGCAATAAAGCAAGATTCTAGGTTTTTATTTATTTTTATGGCAAGAATTGCATATTGTTGCCATAATTTTCAATCAAAACAGTAAATAAAGGTTTCTCATGCAGTTCTAGCTTGTTTTATAAGTGTGTAACCCATAACACCAAACAAGGTTGACTCGTGATGCCACTATTGGGATTTAAGAACTAGTAAACCATATTTACTACGAGTACGCAACGGATGGATCTAGTTTGATGACTACGATTAACACACATATAAATAAAAGAAACACTAACCTTTTAGTTGAATGACTTAAAGCAAACAACGAGAATCTTTAACCTTGAAACTTAGTGACTAAGTTGTCACCTCTACGGTTGCTCACACAACACGTCCAACGAATACACCAAGATGCTAGTCTTTACTTCACATCTCACGAACACCTAGTGTTACACTTTTCTTGAATTGAAAATCATAAACAACCTTTGTTATATTTGAACCAAAAATCACCAAACCCTAATTTTTGCATCGAATTTGGTTCAATCGAATACCAAGAAAACCGAAACCTTACGTTGTTTCTTTTTGTTGTCGCCTAGGAGAACATGCAAACCAAAGCCTTACTGATCTTGAAAAATTTTAGAACCTTGTGGGATACCAATCGCACCTTAAAAACCCTTTTAGGGTTATACCAAAAATCGACAAGAAAAGGGAAAACCAAAAATCCTTAGTGAAGGAATTCGGTTTAGGGTTTTTTGGAAAAGAGAGCAATGAAACACTTTGGTTGATTTTAGGGTTTTTGAATGAATGAGGAATAAGCTAGGGTGTGGGTGTTTATATAGGCACCCAACTTTGGTCCTAGTGAAACAAGGAAACCTCCATTCCTTGCTCACTACTCAATCTCCACCTCCTTTCCTAAATCAACTCAAACATCTCTCTCTCAAACACATATGGTCGGCCCCCCTTAGGCCCCCTATGGTTTAGGTTTTATGAATTTAGTCCTTATAGTTTGATGTATTTAAATGCACATTAAGTTGGTTATAAAAGGTAACGAACTAATGTTATTTAAAATACATTTCGTGAAGTATATTAAAAAATAAATGTATTCTATGTGTATTAACATATGTGCCCTCAATAGGCTCACGTACTTATAGTCGTATAACACGCGGATCCAATTACCACATTCCAACAAGATGTTGGTTGTTAAAGGTTACGGTGTTAAGGATTTTCTCAAACGATGTTGGGTCGTCAATGTTTAAGAATCTAGTGAATACAAACCGTCTTCTGTTAACAGTAGTCTTCTTCACCATGTAAACATCAGATATCATTCCATGTTTAACAAAAGCTTTCCAAAGGATAGTTTCATTCAAGCCTGATGGGATGTTGGTAAAAAAGTACAAGATGATATCCGATTGCTGCGACGTTGTCTTTAAGCTCCTTCTCCTAACGGTAGTCCAACCTTCGCCGTTTTGATTGTCATGGTGGTTTTGGGTGTGTGCATGGACACCTTTTTCTCTCTCCATTGACTTTAGAGAGAAAAGGTCAACACCTTCATAATATAAAGTATTTCTATCAATAATTAAATTTTAATAACATCAACCTCAACACTAAACCAATGTGGGTTAAACAGAATATACAAAATATTAATCAATTATATAATGAAAATTTTAGGTAAATCTCTCGCATACAAGAGTGTTGTAACTATATAAGTATAAAATATTACATAATCTTATAGAAATGTCATATTTAATAGCCACCGGTATGCACGGTTAAAAACAAGTATTGAAATATGTCAGTACATTTATAGTTTCTAAGCATTAAGGTACCCGCGAGTTACGAAAATGAAACCGTGCAATAATTTTATAGCAAAAATTATAGCGGCATGCATTAGAAAAGAAAAAAGAAATAGTGATCGGTTGTGATAGATGCCGATAATAATATATGTTGGTATTCGTGATAGCGAGAAAGTATTAAGAAACATATTTCTTTAGTGATACAAAACAATTAATTGTTGTTGCATGGTACCTTCAATTATGTGGGGGTGGAATTGTCATCTTGAATCAACACGTTTTATAAAATATTATAGTTAAAAAAATATCATGGGTACAGAAATATATATAAAAACATTGAAGCAATAGAAGAAAAAAAACCTTATTAAAATAAATATTTTATTGATAACCACAAAGAGAAACATCCTAAGGAATTAAAAAACAAACTTAAACCAAATATTGATATTATTGGTACAAAATTAAACACAAAGTATTCTTGATGTAAAATTAGAAACATAAGACAAATAGACTTTTGGATGCGTTTGCTCAATCATTCATTGGTAAAAAACTAACATTCAAATGGGTTGGATCAACATGGTCTTCATGACCACTGGGTCTAGGGCTATCAGCATTTTCATTATCATAGTCGTATATCACATCCACCCTTTTCCCTTTGTTCTTTTAGGACTGTTGATAAAGGTCTACTAGATGCTTGGTCGTACGACACACACGTGCCCAATGGTTTAGACTCTCACAATGATAACATGTATTTGTTGTAACACTTCTTGCTTATTGGCCTTTTTCATTCACATTTCTCTTATCTTGCCATTTTTTAGGGCCACTTGTGTTCTTAAATTAGACATCGAGATAATTTCCTCGACCAAAACCACGTCCACGACCACGTCCACGTCCATGGTCAGAACCACAACCGCGACCGCGACCTCCATTTTAGTTTTTAAATGTTGCTACATTCGCCTCAAGAAATGGGGTTGTACCAGTTGGACGAGTCTCGTGGTTCTTCATTAGTAGTTCATTATTTTGCTCAACCACGAGTAAGCAAGAGATTAGATCACAACATTTTCTGAAACCTTTTTCACGGTATTGCTTTTGCAATACCATGTTGGATGCATGGAAAGTGGAATATATTTTTCAACATTTCTTCATCGGTGATCTTCTCTCCACATAAGGTCGTTTAGAGGTGATTCAAAACATGGCCGAGTTATATTCACTTACTCACTTAAAGTCTTGGAGCCTTAAACGAACCCATTCATAACGGGCTCTTGTTAAGATCATTGTTTTTTGATGGTCATATTTATATTTTTAATTATTCCAAAGTATGATTGGGTCATTCACCGTGAGGTATTTAGATTTTAAAGCCTCAAGGAGATGATGACGTAAGAAAATCATTGCCTTGGCCTTTTCTTGGTCACTTGTTTCATTCCCCTTTTTAATCGTATTACCAATTCCATTAGCATCCAAGTGAATCTCAGCGGCAGAGACCAATGATAAATAATTTTTGCTAGTGATGTCTAGAGCCAAAAACTCAAGCTTTGAAAGGTTTGAAATGAAAAACTATAATATAGCAATTTGAAATGTTAATACATAACAATTATATGAAATACAATATGAATAGTTAAGAAATCATGTATGCATATACAGTGAGTACACTAGCTATTGGTATGTATAGAAAACAATCTTGATAAGATAGTTTACACAAAACTATATTATACATTTAGATTCATTAAACAACCAACAACAACATACATGCTAACTCTGCGCATGAGTTCAAATGGATAATAATCATTATATCATAGCTGCAAAATAATTCACAAGACAAATGGGATTCATGAATTAACAGAAGCGTTACCACATTGTCATTTTGAAACATTCAAGCATGCACACATCTTCATAGAATCAAGGCAACATCTTATATCAATCATATTGTATGTGATTTAGTTTCCTTAAATTTGTTTCTATGCTTTTGTAAACAAAGTGGCATCTAAGTTTTCGTAAAAGGATGGTCATATTATTGTCCTAAAGATTCATTTAAGTGACAATCTAGCGAATTTATTTACCAAGATCTTTCTTCTCAAAATCTTTCTTTAAGCATTCCATCGCCTGTGGAAGCTCCCCATGAGTTCTAATTATATTTAAGTCATCAACATACACGATAATTATTAAGTACTCAGATTTTGTTCTCTTAATAAAAATGTATGGGCAAATAGAATCATTTTTGTAGTCTTCTTTCAACAAATACTCACTAAGATGATTGTACTGCATGCGCATCCAGATTGTCTTAACCCGTACAAGGACTTATTAAATTTGATTGCATATTGTTCTTGAGAATTTTTCTCACTTGATTTGGGCATCTTAAATCTTTCTAGAAGTTGCATGTAAATGGGGTATATTTGATTCTTGACCAAAAACCAATTGTATTGGGAAGGAAGTATGATAACGTGTCGCCCTGATCTGAATTAGTGTTGTTGTGTGTAAAATGACATGGCTCGTAGTAGAAATTAGAACTGGTAGTTTTGCTTTCATTATCATTGGCTTTGTGATCATCTGAATTCGTTTGATAAATGATTGATCAAGCCCATTTGATGTATGCACATGAGCTACCAGATTTTCAACACCGTTACCAATCAACATACAAAATTCATTAAATGTTTGAGATGTAAATTAACCAGCATTATCCAAATGTATTTTCTTTATTGAATAATCTAAAAAATGTGCTCTAAAACTTATTAATTAGGTAAGTAGTCGCGTAAAGGCCTTGCGACAGGATAGTAAGCACACAAGTGACTATCTAGTTGATGCATCGATCAAAACAATAAAATAACTAAATGGTCCACACGTCGGATGTATGAGCCCAAATATATCCCCTAGTATTATTTCTAAAAAATTAAAGAACGCATTCCCAACATTAGCCGACGATAGACGTGTAATCAATTTTTCTTGGGAGCATGCAACACATGTAATATCCTTAGCTTAGAAAATCTTATTACTCCTTAAAGGATGCCCACATGAATTTTCTGTAATTTTTCGCATCATTATTGACTTGGGATGACCCAACTAGTCATGCCAAATAACAAAATTATCTCGGTCTATAAACTTCTCGTTTATGACTACGTTCGATTCAGTTACATTAATCTTAGTATAGTACAAATCGAAAGAAAATGCATGTAATTTCTCTAATGCATGCTTTTTACCTGTAATCAAATTTGTAACGTGAAGGTACTCTACTTGTCCTTCACTTGATATCTCAATATGGTAAATGTTTTTACAAATATCTTTAAAACTCAACAAGTTCATATGAGACATAGGAGAAAATATTGTATCATCAATTTTAGATCGTGTTCTTCTCGGTAATAATATATTTGCTTTTCCATATCCTTCGATCAATTTTACACTACTAAATATAGTGTTAACATTTTATTTATATGAATTATCAACATAGATGTCACTTTGTTTACAAAAAAATATAAACAAATTTAAGGAAAGTGAATCACATATAAACTAACTCTTGATTGAAGCTGAACCAATTAAACCATAGATAACACAAGATCGTTACGAATCAACAGGGATCCAAACCATAGCCACCAATAACAAAATAGACCGAGCAATATCTTTTGCCAAGTTCGCACAAAAACGTATGACTGAGATTTCTCGAGGGTCACAACAATAGGACAGAAAATCGGGGAAACCCTGGCACTCCACGGATGCAAATTAACCGCGTAGGAAGACGATCCATAGAGATGCTCCATGCCCAAACATTAACCTTGATGGGGGATCTCTTCTTGACCATCTAGAGGAAACATCAGATTTAGGCAAGAGCCTATGTTCAAGAACCTACGAAACTCTTTTTAACGAAAACACGTCACCATAACGTTCCAGAACGACGATCCCCCATGTTAGAAAGCACCACTGTATCGAGAAGATCAAAAATCCGAGAACGCTGTGCAGTTCTTCCCACCTCTTACGTCTACGACGGAGCGACAAAACAAAAGGAGGTCATCTTAGCGGCCACCGAACAAACCTTTATTATTTTCGAGAGCTAATAGACGAGGATAGTTAACCCGAAGACAAGAATCACCTACCCATGATCTGCAGAAACTTGTATTCCATACGTTACCAACTTGATTTTTACAATGAGCGATTAGGTCCACACCAATCTCAAAACTTTCTACCCAACAAACAAACTCCACCCCTCTCCTCCAATTCTTCCTTCCTACCTCTATACAATAATTAATTCTCTATAACCTCAAAATCCATCCCATTTTCCCCCTCAAGCACGCCTCCTCCCATCTCCCCCTCCCCCACCCCATCCTTCCACACAAATCTCTCAACCCCCCATTATAACCCTACACCAACCAAAATTCTCCATTACCAAATCCCTCACCCCCCTCCCAAAAAAATCACCCTCACAACCCCAATCCAACCAAACTCTCACTCAACCCATTCAAATCTCCCCTCCAACTTTCCCAACCTCTCTGCCCCAAACACCCACTTGTATTCACCTATCTCCCCTCCAATCTCCTCTACTCTACCCCCACACTACCTATAAATCTAACCCTCTCACTCACAATCTCAACAACCCCCTTAAACTCAACCAATCCACCACTCCTCAATAAACTCAAAAAACCCCATCACCCTCTACAAACCTTCTCACATCCTCCGAACTCCCCCCCCCCCCCAACCAACTCTTAGACTCCCCCCCATCTCAACTTTCACCCCCCCCCTCTAATTCAAAACATACCTCCAACCACGGCTCCGCGCCCCCCCTGAAGAGATCAAAGACTCTCTCCTCGTAAGTTGTGCCTCATATCACCCGTGCATGTGCTATGATAGTGTGATAGAGATGTCTACACGCCCTACACCAGACCCTCTATCCCACTGATATCGACTTACACATCATACCTACTCCATGTGAATCAACATCCACTGACCAATCCGCCCCTCAAGACTCACCTTCCCCTCTCATCTTGTATCCCATATCATACTGTGTGTATCATCGACACTCCCCCTACTCACTGATCATACATCCCACATAGATATACACACAACTCGATATGAACTGCACAACGTACTACATGAACTCGCTCTCACTGCAATAGTGCTGACTATAGCTCTACTCTCCCCTCTAGAACAATCACAATCACCACCAGATGAAAACCACTCATTTCCTTGTCCTCCTGCCACCCGCTTTGGATCATACTATGCCCTAAAGTGTGCTAACCTCCGCCTCAGACTTAGACTGTACTGTTCCAGCCTCCATCCCCCTATCAATATGTGACATTCCTCCAACTCTACCTCACTGTCCAGAAACATCAAACCCACTCAGTGGTATACTGTCAACCGCAACCTCCGCAACATACCTACCCACTCGTGAGATCCTCAACACCCACAGCCACCTCTCCCCCCGCACCCTCTGTCTCACAGCATCTACATCCCATACACACCCCAAACTCCACTAGAAACATCGTGAGTATAGTGCAAAAGACCGAAGACATGTCATAAAAGTCCTCCTCTCTTGACGACCAGAGTAGCCAGTTGCGTCATAACTACTGACTCTGGACACCCAAAAGTATTTTGTGACTCGTCTGATGTGTCCATCCTCCTGCGACCAGCAGTCAGTGCTCGGTAATGACATCTTACTTCATTGCGCGCGCGAACCGGCCTCACCATCCAAATTGTTCGCCCTGTGATGGTATAGAAGCCTACGATCTAGTACTGAGTTAGTTAGATGTGAATAAGCCAAGCTCTTCGATCTTTCTCTGCGGTGTCGCAGCAAATAAGCCTGATAAAGTGCTCGCGCACGAGCAAGGATAATTGTGCTCATTCAGATCTGACTTGGAGAACCACTTCGGTATTAGTCTTACGTTAACTGTTGTCACAATCATCAACTGCTGATTGTTAAGCGACGCTAGGTACCATCTGCACTACTCTAAGCCGCGCTTCACCGCGGACTGTACTGAGCGTTATCGGCGTAATACGCTAAGGCGCTCAATGACCCCCCCTATACACCACCCCACCCCCCCCCACCACCAACACCACCCCACCACTACATTGATATTCTAATTAATACTTTCAATAACCCTCCACGGACAACACAGACCGCCACTGCCCGTAGATGAATCACACCACACCCATCCCGCAAAGTATCCACCCCCACTCAACACAAGACTCCTACGCAAACTACGCAATCCCACCGAGCACACCAACTAACCAACTACCTTCACCATCGTAATATGCGAAAAGCCTCACCTCCCAAGGTAAAACCGTCGGCACCAGGACGATTTATTTTCCCCACAATCACAAGCCGCCCTCCGATCTCATATTAGAAATAGGAGCCTCCAACGTCCTCCGATCTGATACATATTAATGACGGTTAGGAAAAATAAAAATGACACCATGACGGATTCCAGGATCACAGAAACGAGAAGCAAAATAATCACGAAACTCATCTTTCACTTTACTAGGATCATCAACCCATTCGCCATCAATCATGACACCTTTAACCGCTAAGTTGGCGCGTTTTCTGTTAATCATGCCATGAAAAAACTTGGAGTTTTCATCCCCTTCTACCGCCCATTTAATTTTTGCCTTTTGGATAGACTCACGCGTTTCCACGGAGTGGATATCATGATACTGTTTTAGGAGCTCTGAGCGAACAGAAAGAAGATCATCATTAGCACCAAGTTGATCTAATAATTTGTCAATATCTTTCAACTTAATTTTAATCTCCGTCGTACGATTCATCTGATTCCGTTTATAATTCCCAATCCACAATCGAATCACTTTTTTGAGAGCCTGAAGTTTCTTTTTGAAGCGAACCATAGCATTACTATCATTGAGATTAATAGAATTCCAAGTCTGAGTAATCATATCATCAAAGCCTTGAAAATCAAACCATGAGTGAAACAAACGAAACGGGGTAGCCCCATAATCTGTGTTAAACTCCCGGAGAAGGATCGGCCGATGATCCGAGAGATGCCTATCAAGGCACACTGCTGAAGTATGAGGGAACAAAGAAAGAAACCCATCAGAAACTAAGAAACGGTCTAACTTACTCATTTTAGATGCCGAGGGGTGCGCCCAGGTATAGCTATACCCTTCCAATTGAACTTCAACAAGCCCAGCCGACGTAATGAAATGATTAAAATCCCTCGCTCCATACACATTGAAAATAGACCCTCATCGTTCTTCCTTACGCCTGACTTCATTAAAATCTCCCAAGACAATGCACTCTCCATTCCAACGATTTATAAGAGAAGATAAATATGACCAAAGTGTACGTTTAAGAGAAACCGCTTGAGGAGCATAAACGGACACTATTAACATCCTAGTTTGGTTAGCTCTCCATTTACCAAACAAAGCAATAAAGTTATCCGAAATGATATGGTTATCTTTTTGAAATGAGTTAGGATCCCAAACGCATAAAAGACCCCCCGAATTACCGAGAGATTGACTAACAATAGCATCGAAATTAGTATTACCCCAAAGGCTCTTGATCTCCATGTCCGAGACTTTTTCAGCCTTTGTCCAATAGCATCGAAATTAGTATTACCCCAAAGGCTCTTGATCTCCATGTTCGAGACTTTTTCAGCCTTTGTCTCCTGAATAGAAAGAAAAGAAACTTTATTTTTGTTACATAACTCCCTGATCCAATCTTTCTTGGCCTTGGAACCAAGCCCTTGAATATTTAGAGATAAACAATTCATCGGACGTGGTCATCCGCTCCTTTAAGATCAATGATCCTCTCCATATCTTTAATACTACCTTAATATGAAATTTGGTGCTGAGAGGAGTTTTGCACATACCAATCGTATCAATCACATCAACAAATTGTAAATATGAAATTTGGTGCTGAGAGGAGTTTTGCAATATACTTTCACGATGGTGCAAAAATAATTTAAAACTTGTATATATAAATTCGAATAAAACAGATTAATTAGAATCCTTTGATATATGCATCCAGCGAAAAGTATATGCAAGATGGTGAAGCAATAGCCCAATATTATACAATGATGTATAACTGTGAAAGTTAAAAAAAATGATTTTACATCCTTATTCTCCTTGTTTAGAATATCATAAATATTGAAGGGATCATACGAATTTTCTTTAGGAATAGATTGCCGGGCTGAATCAACAACCTCATTCAGTCGTCCAGCTGATCACCAAAAAAGTTTCAAGACCGCTCCAATATCACTCTCTTCTCTACATCGCTGATGGATATGTTTTCCTCTACACCCTCTTCCCCAATCTGAATAAACTCGCCCTCTTCATGAAATCATCGGCCTCGGTAAACCTTAACAAAAGATGGCGGAAAAAAAAAAAAAAACCACCAAACAATTCTTTACACGACACAAATGACTTCCCCTTAACGATAATCTTAAATTTCTCCAAAATATTGTCATCACGATTGGTTTTAATGCATAACCTTTTACGCGCGAAGCATTCATCCTTGCAGTCGCCAAGTTCCAAAACTTCACCCCACATGGAACCAATCTTATGAAACGTGTTACTAGACCATGCGTGCATAGGGACACCTTCAACATCGACCCAAATAATTCTATCCCGAGGAGAAAAATCTGGTTGGGGATTGGACAAACTCTTAAACTAAGACCCGACTCCCACATGGGCCAAGAAATTAGACTTAGAATTAGCAGATGGTAGTTCAAACATAACCCACAGTCCGCCTAGATAAACAAACTTCTGGATAGAAAAACCTTCTGCTGATAAAATAACACGAATGTTATTAACCGAGGAAAATAGTTTAACCTCTCCCATAACATAATTTCTGAGGTCCGTGGTCACCATAGATGAATCGTCTAAAACCATTGCTAGAGGGCTCAGCACGGGTGTTGGCAAGATACCTTTTACAGCCGAAACAAACGAGGGGGCAATCTTACCAGGTCTTGTTGGAGGGGGAGGTTGAGACTGCTGAAAAGGAGTACGTTCAAACCGAACGACATTTGCATGTAAGTGCATTCTACCAATCCATAAAGTGCATAAATTGCCGACAAGTCTTTCAACATTAGTAACCTTGATGAATCGAACAAAAGCAAAACGTTTACCAACCTTTGAACGACGGTTGGGAATGTACACATCCACCACCACACCATACGTTTGACATATATTCCAAAGATCAGCAGAGGTTGTATTATCCGGGAAGTTTGTCACAAAAATAGATTTAGAGATGGTGCGGGTGAGATCGGCATTCGAATGAACCTTGACTAAATCGTCCTCTTTAGTTCTGTAACCACGATTCTTTCTCGTAACCTCAGTCCAATCGTCCTCTTTGGATCTGCGAGTCCCCATTAGGATCTTTGGATTGAAGGGAAATCCAGAAAAAACAATATAGATGCTGACGGCGCAAGGATTAAGTTTATATGCCTATATGTGCACCTTTTAATCACAAACTAATCCAAACGACCAACTTTATGTTTTGAGCTTATTAATTGTAAACTAAAAGCTACACATAAGCTTAAGCGCTCGAATTAATCTCAAGAAACACCCCTAATTATCAAAACCTTTATGTTGATCATGTAGATCAAATGTAATGTTTCATGAAAACCTACTTTCATTGGATAACTAAAAGCATACATCTTTTAACCCTACAATCATGGAAGGTAAAGTTTAATTATACGAGTAGTGGACAAGATAAGACCAAACTGTAACATGATTTGATATCACTTGGCTAACATTAGACCCTACCTTGGTTCCAGACTTCCAACTTCCAAATTTAAGCTGCTATTCCCACTCGGGACGTTTGATAGATTGATATCTGATTTGATAGTAACTATAGTTTTACAATAAAATTTAACGTTTTAATATTAGGTAGGACAAAAGAAAATTTAATATCAGTGTATCAAACTTCATATCTCCTTATCAACTACTCGAATTTCGTTACATAACGTTTCTTTTTCTAATTTTTTTTACTTTCTTTATTAAATATTTTTGTATTATAAAACAAATGTGAAGTGATTGTCCAACTTGTGATTTAATAAAATGTTACTAGTGTAATAATACATATTATTTATAAACTTTAAAGTATATGCCCATAAAAGTATTATTATCCAACTTGTTTTTTTGTAATATATCTTTCAATCATTTAACATTGAAATGTGTTTTTAGATAACCAAATTATTAAACAACCATTGGTTGGCACGACATAAAAAGCTATTTGTAGTAGCTTGGACAAAAGAATATCTCCACTTTGGTAATCACACTACTAGCAGAGTGAAGAGTCAACATGCAAAGTTAAAGTTGTACTTGGATTCATCACAATCAGATTTAGAGAGAGTAGTGTCATATATTCATGAAGTTGTTAATTCACAAGTCACGGGCATTAAAGCAAGCATCCAAGAAAGTAGAATGGTCATGCGGCATCGTTATGACATACTACACTTTCAAAATCTAAATCGATTCATTTCACTTTATGCACTTGATATTATTTTTCATGAATTTTAGAAGTGTGAAGATGTCAAAATTTATGAAAATTGTAGGTGTCAACTCCGTACAAGTTATGGGCTACCATGTGCACATGAGCAAGCAATGTATTTGTATAATGGTCAGCCTCTACCACTTGATGTGGTTGATGCATTTTGGAAGAAGCTTGATTTTTCAGCATGCATATCTTTGGGTGACAATCAGGATTGTGAAGCCGAGCTTGAAGAGTTAAATGCAGAGTTCAACAAGCAATTTGGGCTACCATCAACAACTTCGGTTCGTGATCCTCCTGCTAAAAAAAGTACTCGTGGGCGTCCCTCACGCAGAAAAACCCATGTTGAGCCGCCTAAACCTAGTAACTCATCACTTTCAAAACAAGCAAGACATGCATATATTAATCTGTTTTCCAAGAATGTTTCATGGTTTCATTGATAGGGTACAAGATGTCAAAGCTGATGGAAATTATGGATTTCGAGCGATAGCTGTCGGGCTCGACCTTCATGAAGATGAATGGCCCACCATTCGATATCGTTTACTACAAGAGTTGGGCATGCACAGTCAATAGTATGTCAACATGTTTGGCGTCGATGGATACAATCATGTTAGAGGACGCTTAAATTTCTTTAACATTGATGAATGTGCATCGATAATCAAGTGGATGAGTATGTCGGAAATTGGTATCTTGATTGCTTCACATTTTAATGTGATTCTACATACCATAACCAATTTAGGTTCTCAAACGTAATTACCACTTCGTTCGAGTCCGCCGCCACGGTATCAACATAATTTTATTTCTCTTGGGTTTGTTAATAATGGTCATTATGTCTGCATATTCTTAAAAGAAGGATATCCGGTGCCCACGGTTGCGACACAATGGTTTCGTTTCAAGTCTGATTGCGCAATTTCATGGATCACACCTTACATGGAGCGGATAAACAATTACACTAAGTTATTAAATTGCGCTTCTTACAATGAAAATTAAGATTGATAAAATGCAATAATTACTTTTTGTTTTGTATTTATTAAATTGTCAAAATTTAATATTTGTAGCGAATAAAAATAACATGGTATGAGCCAGATATTACACGTTATATAATATTAATACAATTGAGGAGTATACACAAAATGAAATATTATTCGTATAATATGTTCCACTTGACAATTGTATAGATGTTATTACCTATCCATTTGCCTATTCATATAATATATTAAATTACCTATCCACTTGCCTATTTTATGTTGTAAAATATATAAGGCTAAACATAGTGGTGATCGCATAGGACACCGTTACGTCAGCGCCAACTCAGCTTTCTCTTTTTTAGACCACACAGTGACCAACACCGGTGTGTGACGAACAGCGACAAACACATTTAAAAAAATATATTACTTAAATAATTAAATCAATTACAAACTAAAATACAGAAATAAAATAAAGGAAGAAAAGACGTTAAAAAAAATTACGGGAAGATAAAAAACTACAGTAAATTAGTTTGCATTTGTTCGATGCAAATGTGTTCCATAGATCGGCTCTTAGATTTCGATGAGTTTCTTCGTCGTTGTTGTATTTCTCTGATAACTCGTAGCCTATATTGTGACGATCCTTAAGGGATCATCTTCAACGATGTTGTTTCTGGATTAATAATTTCGGGTGGGTGAGAATGCCTTTCCTTTTTCTTTGCGAAATCATAATTATTGTAATATGATGCTAGTGTCATCAAATGCGTATCATTTTAAGAATCTAGGACGTGCTAGGAGTTTCTTACGATACCAAATATTTTTCTTTAGCTGTCGTCAACACGTCGTTACATCTTTTCTTTCAGACTTCATGCGCTTGCTTATATTCTTATTCGCTTCACAACATTTTGACCCTGGTGCGAAATAGATTATAGCATTAGCCCATTTGGATATATCCGTCATAAGTTATATCCCCATTTATAAGTCACGTCGTTAGCACGAATGGAACTCTTATGTGCTTTTCTACTATAAGATCATTTATAATCAGGGGATTGACGTAAAACGTTAACGTCATTGTTCGAACATGAACACCAAAGAACGGTCGTGCCAATTCTTAAAATCTTGTGAGGCCGCTAGATTCTAACAAAATGAATCAGCTATGACCCAGAATCACCCCTACTGAATTGCACGATATGCATCGTGGATATTGAGCCCACGGACCATTATTGTAACAATCTATGCTGTTATCCATGCAGAAAACCATGTTTGTTCTCGTGAAAAGGTGTAGAGTTTTTCGACGTCAGTTTGCGTAGGCGCTTCGCATATAAATCTCCACCATTATAACTCTAATACCCCGTTACAGAAATGCAATCAAACAATCACTGAGAAATTTTTTTTCACCAAATTTGTACATATTCGTTAGAGAATTGGAACGCCAGGTATGCTAGTTGGCGAATCGCGGAGGTACACTTCACCTATAGCAGAGATGCAATTCTTTTCTAACAGCTATCACGACCTTTTGAAAATAAGGCAGTTAGCCAGACATAATCTCGAACAATGCGTGGTTAACAACGATGCTTCATTTGGAATCGTTTACCGATACAAATAGCGTTATGTAAAATGGTTTTTAAAGCAAGTAAGCTCAGCACTTAGAGGTCATGAGCACGTAACGATCTCTAGTCATATAGCTCTTCGTGTAGTTTTGGATTGTAAGAGTAGGATGCTAGAATAACCAAAGCAGGTCTATTAAAAAATCAGAGCGTAAATATTCACTTAAGTTTCATCATCCGTTATCATTGAAAAATAAACACTCGGAATTAATTATGTGACTTATGTTTGTTAGTGTGTGTTTTTGATAAAAAGTGTATATGTGTGTGAAAATAGGAAAGAAGATGTTGGGTTTTATAGAAAATAAAAGGGTTAATTTTTTTTTTATAGCAAACGGTAAAATGGGTAGGATTTTCTTTCATTTACTCGGTCTTTTGCCCACCCAAAGTTGTCAATGGTTGGGGGGGGGGGGTGAGGGGGGGGTGCGGTTGGTCTTGGTATTGGGGAGGAACGCGTCTCTCTTGGTCCATGGGGATTGATGCCGGATCCGAATTTTAGAACACCCCATTACGTTTTGTACTAATAGCTCATCCATCAATCAAGTCCTAAACGTAAAAGTTTACCGAACGTCAAGAGTGTGTACAAGCTTAGGCTCCTTAAATTGGTCGTCAAGATGATATTTTCAGCATATAGCCTCAATGACTTTGCATTTTGTAAGACTAGACATTTTGATTCAGTTTGGAAAGCAATGTACAAAAGCTTAAATTCCAACTGAAAAGGATCAAAAACCAAACCAATGAGTTAGTAAATAACTAAATATAATTACGGAATTACCAGATCATTAGATCAGATGTGTCATGAAACATTGTGTTATGTTTAAATTAATTTAAAGACTCAGTTTATCTCATGTCATACTCGTTACCTTCTTTCTGAGTTAGTAACGTTTGGAAAAAATATATAACGAGACTATTGACTAGTCACATATAGTGTATAGATTATCTGCGACAGCGTACGTCCATAATTTGTTTAAAATTTTGTAAGAGGTACGACCTTTAAAGCATGTAATATGGTTGTTAAGATCCCGATCCTGATCGTAGGATCTTACGATTTTACGATACTGCAAAGCAAAAACGATCCAGATCGTAGGTAGGATCTTTGCACCCTTAAGATCTTATAGGATCCCGATCTTGACCATAGGATTTTAAGATCTACTCCGATTCGATCTTACTATTCTCGAACCACGAACTAAAAAACTACGAATTTATGGGTTGTGTTTCCTAGATATTAAAAAACAATAAGTTAATCTTCTTAAACATTTCATAATTGTAATTTACGACAACATTCCTATGAAACATTTATATAATTTTATGTTTATGATATATAATAATGTGTAGATTTGTATAATAATACAAACACTATTAAGAAAATAACATTATAGTAGGATCTTACGATCCCGATCCGTCCTTACGATATCGATCTTGCAAAGACGAAAACGATCCTGGATAAGATCCCGATCTTGAAAACCTTATCACCCATGTAAATTCAAATAAAGTAATACCAAATATATATCTTTCAAAAAAAAAATATATACCAAATATACCAACTCATATATCACCCATGTATAAGTGGAGCAAGTGAGGGTTAACAACAAACAAAGAGGGGACACAAAAATGAGTTCAAGTGAGGATAAGATTCGTGAGAATGAGTTCACTTACGCAATGCAACTGGTTACTTCGACATCATTATCCATGGTGTTAATGAATACGATCAAGCTCAATGTCTTTGATGCTATAGCTAAGGCGGGATTTGATGCCCAACTCTCAGCCTATGAGATTGCATCTCGATTGTCGATACCAAACCAAGACGCGCCAGACATGCTTGACCGAATGCTTAGGTTGCTTGCGAGTCATTCCATTGTCACTTGTTCTCAAGGGGAGCATGAGTCAAGGCTTGTTCGATTATACGGACTTGCACCCGTTGCCAGATACTTTATCAACAACAAAGACGGAGCATCCCTAGGTTGGATAATGGAGTTGGCTCAAGACAAGGTTTACGGTAACAGTTGGTAAGTTCGATAATTTTGAATCATCACAACCATATAGCGCATCTGTGTGGATCATACTATTCTAACATACAAAATTTAAGTAGCCCTTTAAGACAAGTTCATATGCAGATATATGATGAATATGTTACTTCACTAGATAATATTTTGATTAAAATTATGCAAACGATTCAAAATAAAAGGTTGTAAAGTTGTTTTCTCTTTACACACTAATGTTAAAATCTTTTTAATTAACAAGGTTGAAACTTAAAGACTCGGTGATCGACGGAGGTATTGCGTTTGACAAGGTTTATGGAACACATATATTCGAATATATGGCATTAGATGCGAGGTTTAGAGAGGTATTCAACAATTCCATGGTGAATCATAGCATAATTGTGATGAAGGAAATTCTCGAGTGCTACCATGGCTTTAATAACATCAAATGTTTGGTCGATGTTGGAGGTGGTCTTGGAGTCTCTCTCAATATGATCACATCAAAATATCCGACCGTCAAAGGAATTAACTTTGATTTGCCACATGTGACCCGACATGCACCACAATATCCTGGTACGTAACATTTTTTTAGTTATTCGGTTTCGACTCGACATTGCAAGACGACTATCCCACGGTGATTGTGACCAAAAGGGGATTAATTTTCTCCCCGTTGGATTTGAACTCTTGACCTCCACTTTGGATAGCAATCATACCTCTATACCAAATTCACATAACTTTCTAAAATAACTTTTTATTTATACACCGTATAATTTGATGCATTATGTAACTATCATTTAGGGAATTGAGGTATTTAGTTGGTACCTATATGAAAATTTTTGTATTTCTTTTTTAATTTGTTAGCTAGAGTTTTTCTTTTTAATAAATAAGTTGCTCTTTAACACAACATAGGTTAGGTTGTTATATCATTGCAATTTTTACGTAAAGTAAGGTGGTTTTGCGCAATTTAAGCTATTTATTTGAAGGTAAAAAAGTTTCCCCGTTGTTGCCACTCATAAAAAAAAAAAAATTTGCCCCCAATTTTGTGATTTCTGTTAGTTTATGGACGTAAAAATAATAGTTGTGTGTTAGGATCGAACTCAAGATCACGGGATTGCACTCACTACAAGTTAACGATTAATAAATATTATTTATTTATTGATTTTACACGTAAATAGTTAACGATCGTTAAGTGTTTAATGGAAACGACTAACGACTAAACAAGAAGGACTAAAAGAGAAATTGGAGATCAATGTAGTGTTTGTGTTGGAGTAGGATTAGCTTCAATTTGGAAGCTTATCCTAATAGAACTCAAACTCTATTTTTCCCTATAATATATAAGATGTTTTATGGGAAAAGTGACTTGTGAAAAAGAAAAATATCCCTTCTCTTTGGTCTTATTCATATTCGGTGATAGTATGTTACTATCCGAATGATTTCTTGTTCAAGGTTTACGTGATTACCGAGCTCGTTCTTGGTAACATGGTAATAGCGTGTTTGGTACAAGACGGTGATTCAATCTTCCTTTAGATGTTTTGAGTTTAATTGATTCTTGTTCTTGCTAGAATCAAAAAGGTATGTCCCCCCCCCCCCCCCCCCTACCCCTAATCTGGTTAATTATTTTTGCATGATAATTGATCCTAATTGTTCGCTATATTATATACTTTGTGTTATAATTATAAATTGTTATGAAATTGTATAAATTCCATCAGTGGCATCTCGAGCAAATTAAACATGTTAAATTAATTACCAAAATATTTGAATTATGGTTATATATTTAATATTCTTTATGATCGGAAATTTTATTTTTTTATTTGTTGTGAACCCCAAAAATAATAATTTTTTTTTGCAAAAAGTTTTATTATGATCGGTTATACAAAATTTTTGGTTCGAATGAAATTCAATTTTTTGGTTCGAACATAAATTTTTTTTGGATCAAATTTTGTTAAATTAGAAACCTAATAATCATATTTTTTATACATGGTTAAATTGTCATGCATGTATATGGGTTACGATCTTGGTCTTGTTAATTAATTGTTAAGTAGCATGTAATTAAATTGTATGGATCCATGGAAAACATGCATATTTATCATGGATCATAAGAACTTATTTGTTACATGAATTGTATGACCATTTAATTTAGTATGATAAATCTAAAATTCGGGAAGACTTATATATATTGATTGTGATTATATGATAAGTAAAACCTAGATTTTAATTAGGGTTCATCATATAAATGGAATGCATGTGGCTATATGATTTATCTAAATGCATATAAATGTTATTATGTGTTTAATTTAGTCTATTATTTTAATACTTGTTTTGTTTATTTAAATTATGTTTGCTTGTTGTAAACAAAAGGTACTTTTCAAAGAAAAAATATCATGGACTAAAATCCTATAAAAAATTAGAATATGTTTTGAAGACTCAAAATAGTTGATTGGTAATTTTTTTGCACTGAATGGTATGAAACAGGCTCATCCCAATTGGACAAACTGTGAGGGAAGTTTTACGCGTCGCTGGTCAAAACACGACTAAAGAAGGAGGGTTCTGCTTCAGCGCTGAAAAATTCTCGGCTTGCGTGTACGTCAAATTGGAGTTACCTCGACTTTCATTAAAGTACAAATTACCTTAAGGTGATTTGTCTCAAATTACACCCCGAAACACTAAGTTGAAAGACTTATGCAAACAGTACGGTGTGGGCGATAATTGGAGGCACTGCTTTATTGGTTCATCCCAATGCCATCAACCAAATATGTTTATGTGATCTTCACCATAAAAAAGTTGATCCAAATGTATTATTAAATGTATGCTATGGAGTTGTATGCATGCTTCTCCATACCTCATTTTGATTCACATATCAAAATGAATACCCTTAAACTTAAGTCACATGCCATTAATTAAAGGCACTGAAATTACGGATTAGTTAAGTGAGACCATGGACTATATCGTAATCGAAAGAAACTATCATGATTGAGTGAGATTCTCACCTGAATTGTGTTTCCGTTCTTTAGCTTAGATAAGATTAATTGAGTTACTTAGTGAGATCTAGAAACTCAAGGGCATATAAGATGGGCTGAAACATGTTACAATGCCAAACTAGGTTTTTCGGGCAATGTAAAATTCCCATAAATTATCTAGAAATTGAAAATGTTTTGTCAATTAATTGTTCGACAAGTTACCATGTTGAATTACATTATCACTAGCAGATCAAATGCTGTTGATGGGTTTATGTCAATATGGGTTCTGTTTTCAAGGAGATACTTGGTTACTGTTTATCACCTGGGTAAATTTTATTTTCTTGAAAAATGGTATTATCGAAAATACTAAATGATTTTTGAACTTTTTCTGTAGAAATGGGCTCATTCCGACAATAACGCTTTAAGTTCTGCCGTCAAACCTTATCTTTGAACGAGAATCATTGACTGGCCCAAATTTCAAGAAGGGTATGTTCTCTAAGAATTGTTTGAGGTAGCAGATTACTTATCGATAATTTGTATAAGCCTTGCTCCTGAATCTCTTTTTTTTTTTTTTTTTCTTTTTTATATTTTTTTCTTTTTTCTTTTGCTTTTTTCTTTTTATTTTTTTTTAACCCCCCGGAGACTGCAACAGCATGAGAAAAAGGCCAGCACTGAAGGCAGATATAAAAAGCACTCTGACGTGGCTTGTATTCTGCTTGGAAACATGTCACCTGTCTGAAAGGCAGTTTGAAACATTATCACCCCAAAACATTCTGGCTTGAACTTCGCACAAGTTTGAGAAAACCTCTGACTGTAGAGATCTACGATCTGGTAGTACTCTACATAGTTGCAAAACAGGCCCCTGGTAATCTTGTAGTGAACATGTATAATTCGGAATGAAATGCTCATGGGACACTATTACATACACTAGGGAAACCATACGGACATGATATGGCAGTGAACTTAATCACAGTCCCTTAACAAGGATTTCGGTGATTTTGTAAGAAAACTCACTATGCATTGCGTGGGAAGACAGTGAGTTGATTTCACGCATTGCTCATTGACTATGAAAGCGGTTTGCAGGACAAGGTCACCCCTACTCCTCAAGTATTCTCAATACAAAGGGTCGGAGATAACAAGCAACAAACCGCAAGAGAAACAAGCAGAAAAAAGGGAGGTAAGGCTGATAAGTACAAGCAAGTTGTGCCTTTCAACCAAGCCTAATCCCAAGAGAGAAAGGGAAAATCCTATAAGGATCAAGCTTGTCACACTGCCCTGACGGGCATTGGAAGAGGAACTGCCCTCTTTATCTCGAAGAGTTGCGAGCAAATAAGAAGAAGTCTGAGCATAGTGCTGCAGGTTCAGGTAATTTATTTGCAATTGAATTATTCAATCTAACTCACAAATTAAATTCTTGGGTATATGATACGGGATGCGGTATTCATGTTTGTAATACGCTGCAGGGATTAATGCTGAAAGGAAACTAGGCTTATGGGATCAATATCTGTATGGCAATGGAGCACAAAGCAGTTGTATGAAGCCTAGGATCGTTTGATTTAGGTTGTACTTCTGGTTTAAGTACTGAAATAAACAATTGTTACTTTGCACCTTTATTGTTTGAGGTGTTGGTTACCTTTTCATGTTTGTTGGATCTTGGTTTTAACAAACTGTTGCTAGTAATGGAATTTCTGTTTTCTTTACAATGGTGTATTCTATTTAGTGCTATTTTGTGAAGTGTGTTGAAAAATGACATGAAATAAAAATGTCACCAAGAATAATAATTCTGTCTTTAGCTCAATAAGAAGAGAAAGTTAGACTTGGATTCTTCTTATCTTTGGCACTGTAGACTGCCCATATGGCAAGATGAATGGCAAAAGCTTCAACGTGAAGGACTTATGGAAAGTATCAATGAGGAATATTTGATTAATGCGATCTTGTATTTCTGGGATGATGACAAAGAAAACTTTTAATAGCAATTATTGAAAGAGCTACAGATCTACCTTGGTCTACTTCCTACTGATGTGTGTGGGACACTTAGACATGTGTCACGGAAAGGTGCTAGTATTCATAACCTTACGGATGATTTCAGTCGTTATGGTATGTTTATGTGCTTAAAAATAATACATGGGTATTTGAAACATTTAAGATTTTCAAAGCAGAAGTAGAACTGCAACTAGAAAGAAGATGTAAAGCTCTTCGAACCGATGATGTGTGAATATTTAAGCCAAGAGTTTAAATATTACTAATCTACGTGAGACGGAATAGTTCAGAATCTTACTTTACTCCATTACTCCACACAAAAAGGTGTATCGAAAGGGAGAAATCGTACACTACTAGATATGGTACGGATCTATGATTAATTCTTATACTCTACCGTTATCCTTTGGGATTATGCCTTAGAATCAGCTGTGCGTATTCTTAATCTGGTTCCCACTAAGAAGGTATGATCATGAACATTGAAATATGGCATGGCAAAGTGCCGAATTGTCTTATTTACAGGTCTGGGGGTTGTGAGGCGTATGTGAACGTGACCTCAGCTGATAAACTCAAACAGAGATCTGTCAAGTAGTATCTTTTGGTAGGATACCCTAGGCAAACGATGGGTTACTATTTTCTTTCCATGCAACCAGTACATTGTGCAAGGTTGGAGATTTTCTTGAAAGAGATCTCATACTCAGGACATTCAGTGGGAGAGATTGTGATCTGGAAGATGATCATATAGATACATTACCTTCTGAAAACACTAGCGAGATTCAGTAGAGCCTGAAAGTCTGGTCTCCACCGGAAGGACTTAATTCTAGTCCGTAGGTCGAAAGGCCTAAAAATGCACCCAACCGTCTCTGTCTAAACATGGAGGTTGAGGATGATGAAGTAGGGGATCTTGGAGAACCTGCTAATTATCGAGCTGCTATGATTGACCCTGATAAGGTTTTATGGCAAGGGTGCAAATGGGATGGAGTGGAAATGAACTCCATGAAGTCAATAAAGTTGGATGTAGTAGACGGCCCTCTAATGCCAAGGTAGTTAGGAGTAAGTGGCTATACAAGAAGAAGACTGACATGGATGGTAAAGTACACACCTATAAAGCTCGTCTGGTGGCTAAAGGCTGCACTCAAACCTATGGGATTGACTACGAGGAGACCTTTTCTCCAGTAGCAGACATTAGAGCTATTAGGATTTCACCTAGCCATAGCTGCATACTATGATTATAGATTTGCAAATGGATGTTAAACTGCCTTCTTGAATGGTCGTTAGATGAGGACATTATCTGGAGCAACCTGAAGGGTTGTTGATCCAAAATTTCCAAACGGTGTATGCAAACTTCAAATGCCATTTATGGTTTGAGCACGCATCCGTGAATGGAATAAACGATTTGATGAAGAAATCAAAGGGTTTGGATTTATTCAAAATCGTGATGAGGCCATGTGTATATCGCAAAGCTAGTTGGGAGTGATTAGTATTCTTACATCCTATTGTCGAGACTTTTGATCATGGGGAAAATAACATTCAAAGCTTAAGGAAGTTAAGCGTATCTTGGAAACTGTTTTTCTGTGAAGATTTAGGAGAAGCTGCATACATTCTGGGAATTAAGAATATATAGAGATAGGCTCTGCGTTGATGGGACTTAACCAAGTGCTTACATCGATAAGATATTGAAGAAATTCCTAGCAAATCTCTAAGAAGGTTTTTATACCGATGAAGTCAACATGATTTGAGTAATAAATGTGTGCTTCATCAGATGAGGAAAAAGCTTACATGAAAAAGGTACCTTAAGCTTCGCTGTAGGAATCTATCATGTATGCTGTAAGGTGCACAAGGCCAGATGTGGCGTTTGCTCAAAACTTGGTCAGTCGGTATCAACAGAATCCGGGGAAGCTCCACTGGGTTGCTGTTAAACATATTCTAAAGTATCTGAGGAATACGAAAGATATGTTTTTAGTATATGGCGGAAATCCAGATACAGAACTTGATGTTACAGGTTTCTGTGATGCGTCCTGGCAATGCGATAAAGATGATACAAAGTCTCAGACGGGTTATGTCTTTCGTTGTCCAAATGGAGGGAGCAGTAGACTGGAAGAGAAGAAAAAAAAAGCCAGGACTACCATTGCGATGCATGCGTACAAAATCTGAGTACATGCTGCGTCAGAAAGCTGCATGGAAGCTGTTTGGATTGGGAAGTTTGTTGAAGATCATGGAGAGTGTGCTTCAATAAGTAAACCCTATTAATCTTGTATTGTGACAATTCTGCTGCAATCATATTCGCAATGAACCTGGAGTCATGAAAGGCGCCAGACAATTTTCTGCGGAGATATCACTATGTTCGAGAACAAGTCGAGAGTGGTGAAATCAAGTTAATAAAAGTTCACACAGATAAAAACCTAGCTGATGCTTTTACTAAAGCTTTACCTAGAGGAAAAGTTAGTGAACATGCCAATGGAATTGGACTTCGATTAGCTGTCGTTTCATGCATATCTGTGATTAGTTATTGGGATAAAGGAGTGTAAACATTATCATTTGACTAAAATAAAAAGATTGGTTGTGTTTATTTTGTTATTTATTTTTGTATCCTATTTTACATGTTTTAAATCCTGAATATTAATTATTCTAACTGTCGTTGACGATTTATAATATTGGGAATATTATTAAATCAAGACAAATTTAAATGTTGGTCGGGATATACTTGAAGTATATCATTTGATTACATTACCAATTTAAATGATGTTTGATGAATTGAATATAGGGACTTTTATCCAACTATGTGATTGTAACTTTATGGATCTTGGTCATAAGTAAATCATAAATAGTTATCTTGCTTGAGTACCAGGAACTGTCATGGATCTAGGAATTTCTGTAAGGCATTTAACGCTATACGTAAATGGAGCTATACGGATTGTTTTCAGAAGTGTTGCAAAATTCATAAGTTTTGCTTGTAGTCAAATAAAGAATTTGTTTCCTTCAAATTCGTTTTGAAGTTTAATACAGCTGGGCCCCTCGTGGGATTGGTAAGATGTATGTGTGGCCACACCCAAGATTTTCTGGAATACGTTCAGAAGATTTGGTAATCTTGCTCAATCGGATAAACGAGAAACAGAATCAGTTAATTAAGGAATGACTTGAGATCCATATCCTTATTAACATTGTATTAGAAACAAAAGGATAATAATAATGATGAATCATTAAAAGGTTTTTCCAGGAGACCTTACTGAGCTCGTACTAGAAGGCATCGCAGTGTAATAGAGCTAAACCGTGTGATCACCACTAATTAAATTTTGTCAAGTGGAGCTGTTGAGTTATGGTAGGACGTAAAAATAATAGTTGTGTGTTAGGATCGAACTCAAGATCACGGGATTGCACTCACTACAAGTTAACGATTAATAAATATAATTTATTTATTGATTTTACACGTAAATAGTTAACGATCGTTAAGTGTTTAATGGAAACGACTAACGACTCCTAAAAACAGAAGACTAAAAAGAGAAATTGGAGATAATGTAGTGTTTTGAGTTGGGGTAGGATTAAGCTTCATTTTGGAAGCTTATCCTAATAGAACTCAAACTCTATTTTTCGCTTTAAATATCATTAGAGTTTTATGGGAAAAGTGGACATGTGAAAAAGAAAAAATCTCTTCTCTTTGGTCTTATTCATTTTCGGCTGCTAGTATTGTTATAACCCGAATTGATTTCTTGTTCAAGGTTTACGTGATTAACGAGCTAGTTCTTGGTTTAACTTGGTAATAGCGTGAGTCAAGCGGTGATTACAATCTTCCTTTAGATTGTTCTTGGGTTTATTGATTCTTGTTCTTGCTAGAATCATAAGGTTATGTCAACCTATCTTGGATAATTATTTTTGCATGTATTGGATCCTAATTGCTTACGCTATATTTATTACTTTGATGTTATAATTATTTAATTTGTTTATGAATGTATAATTTCCATCAATTTCCAGGCTCGTCCTGGGTCGCACCCATTATTTATACACATTTGCCGAAAGACACGGACGTCGTTTCTTTTCGGATTGCTACAGTGCTAGTTTTTGGGTCCCAAAAACTGGGCGGCTTTGCGTGTTTTTTTTCCTTTTTTTACTTAGTCAATATTTATAGCACGAGTATAATAATGTGGAACATACAAGTAGGCAATAAAAAAAACGTCGAACACAAGTCAGCCCCGTTGCAACGCACGGGCACATTCCTACTTAATATTCGTTCAAAATAAATTCGAAAAAAATTATGCCCCACCTCGGGCCGGCCCAATTAGTTTTCCCCCCCTTTTTTACTTAGTCGCCCCGTTGCAACGCACGGACATATTCCTACTTAATATTCGTTCAAAATAAATTCGAAAAAAATTATGCCCCACCTCGGGCCGGCCCATTTAGTTTTTTCCCCATTTTTTACTTAGTCAACATTTATAGCGCGAGTATAATAACGTGGAACATACAAGCATACAATTAAAAAAAACGCCGAACACAAGTCAGCCCCGTTGAATTCGTTCAAAATAAATTCGAAAAAAATTATGCCCCACCTCGGGCCGGCCCATTTAGTTTTTCCCCCCTTTTTTACTTAGTCGCTCCAACGCACGGGCACATTCCTACTTAATATTCGTTCAAAATAAATTCGAAAAAAATTATGCCCTTTTTTTACTTAGTCAACATTTATAGCGCGAGTATAATAACGTGGAACATACAAGCATGCAATATATAAAAAAAACGTCGAATACAAGTTAACCCCATTGCAACGCGCGAGCACATTTCCACTGAAATTCGTTCGAAATCGATTCAAAAAATTTTGTGATTTCCTGGCTCCGTCCTGGGTCGCCCCCATTTAGTAACATTCGGGGTTGTTCACTGTTCTACATGGTTTAAAAAATATATTATTCTATAACTATTACAATTTATAAATGTAGGTATAATACATGTTGAAGGAGATATGTTTCAAGAGGTTCCAAGATGCGACGCCGTTTTTATGAAGGTATAGCCTCAAATGTGTTTAAGTTTATGTTTTGAATCAAACATTAAGCTAGCTAATGAGTCTGCTAATGACATATGGCACAGTGGATCCTACATGATTGGAATGATGAACATTGTACTAAGTTGTTAAAGAACTGCTACAACGCTTTGCCACAAGATGGAAAAATTATTGTGGTAGATGCGATACTTCCCTTTTTTCCGGATACAAGCTCTTCTTATAAATTGACCACTCAAATGGATGCCATCATGATGACACAAATTACAGGAGGAAAGGAACGCACATATGATGAGTTTCTTGTTTTGGCAAAAGGAGCTGGATTTGCAGGGATAAGAAAGGAATGTTTTGTTTGCAACATGTGGGTCATGGAATTCTATAAGTAAAATTCATTCCAGCTATATAATTATGTGCTGCAACATCAATGATCATTTCTTGTTTCATGCCTTGTTATAAACGTTAAACAATTGATCTAGGTTTCTTGCTTAGTAAACTATAAAATTTAAGGATGATGTTGTAGTTTGATATGTAATGCCTTGTTATAAACATTAAACAATTGATCTAGGTTTCGTCTGTGAATTTTTATATTTGTTGGTTTTGCTTCTTAATGTTATGTTTTTGTTTGAACGGCATCAATGATACCAAATGACAGCTGAGATTCAATTATCTTTAGCCGAATGAAAGATAATTAACGACGTGACATCATTTTGTTACGCATCCACTTCAACTAGTTATAAGTTTCGTGAGCACACAAGGTTTACACATGAATCAAATTTATATTTTCAAATTTTAGTTTAATATATAGATATATAAGAATTTGCCCGTGTTTGATGTTTTGTAATTATTATATAAGTACACATAATAATTATGCACGAGTTTTTACATAAACTTTTTTCATTATGTATTAATATCGATTAATATTTTGTAAAGATTTTTATTCGATGAAAGATTTAACTTTTAACTGACATGGGTGTTATGATTGATTGTGTTTAAATTAATTTAACTATTGATATCATGTTGTACATAATATGCGTTTAATAACACATAATGATGATTAAAGAAATTAAAATACAAAGTTTTTCAAAAATGTTTTTCTGGATTACATGAGTTGTTGTTAAAAGTATGACCGCGTATATTTTTTAATATCAAAGTAACCCGTACTTACATTTGATATTTATAATCTCATGCATATACATATTGTATTTTTAAAACAACACATATGTTGTATTTTTAAATATAAAGTCTAGGGGATATAAAGTTTTAGGAGGTATATCTTTATTTTTTTAAGTTTTTAAAAAACATAGAAACTTATAAGAGACTGAGTATCATTGTTGTTGTTGAATCTTATTAAGAAAAAAATTGAACCAGTTAGGTTGTTCTGTTTTAATAGTGGTAAAATCAAGCATTATTATTGGCAAAACTGAAAGTCAAAATTGAAAAAATTGGTCAAACATTAAAAAAATTTGGTGGAGAGAAAAAAATAAAAAATTATAGGTGTCAAATTTGTGAAAAAAAAAACTAAAAAAAAAACAGGTGTAATAATAAAACTTTAGTTGTTGAATTTTAAATAAATTATATAAAGTTAAATGTAAACTTATAAATTTTCATGTTTTTTAATAACTTAAAAAAAACACACACCCCCTTAGACTTTATACTCTCTTAAACTTATATTTAAAGATACAACATATATGTTGCTTTAAAAATACAACATGTATACGCACGAGATTATAAATATCAAAATGAAACCACGGGTTATTGTACATGTAAATAAATATACGAGGTTGTACGTATACGAACAACTCATGTTATTCCTCTTTATGAATTTAAGTTAGGATATCCGAATTATATTATTTATTTTTACTGTATGCGTTCAATAACGACTCATGTTATTTCTTTTTATAGGTTTAACCCATGCGTACATGAGTTT
>BQNB010037379.1:0-49484 GCA_026074375.1 Tanacetum coccineum | reverse complement strand
TGCAGTAATTCAAGAGTGTTTTGTGGAGATAAGCTAAAAGGCGCATAAATTGGAGCTAAAACAAAGACATTTGAAGATTTTTGAAAATTCACCAATACGCCGTATCCAACTAAAGAGATATGGCGTATCTACGCCAAGACTTCACAAGAAAACGCGTTTGACTAATTCCCAATACGGCGTGTCCATGCTATCTATATACGTCGTATCCATGAAGATAACTATTTGAGGATATAGTAAATTAAGTAAATTGGGAATGATAACAAAGATTTATTACGAACATAGCGCGCACTCCAAGGAATCCAGCCCAATACGTCGTATCAACCTATCTGGATACGGCGTATCGAGTATTTTTCAACAACTATAAGCAGAAGACTCAAAAAACGTTTTCAGTGTGCAATATCATATTCTTCATACCATACTCATCAAAGACGAATTTTAGAAGAGAAGATCAGCCATAAAGGTCAAGCATTGATCACAAATCCATAGAAGACATGGTGTAATTCTTACTCTCTTAATCGTTCGATTTCCAATTGTTTGATTACGCTTGTATAATTACAATGATTGTGGGCTAATACCCTCAGATATTAGCCATCTTAATGAAAGTTCAATGTTTGGTTTGTTTTAAAAATTGATTTCTTAATTTATCATTGATTGTTTAATTATGTTTATCACCTCATACTTGTTTATGTGTTTGAATATGCGACCTATCATTCATCTGGGTCTAGTGTTACGGAGCAAGTAATCTAGATATCAGGATAGCTCTCCATATCATGTTTCATATATCTGGACAAATAGGATCACAAATAACGTTCTATCTTTGTCTTTTGATTATGAGCTTAGTTAGACTGGTAGGTGACCCGTTTATGTTTCAGCAATCATGCTCTTAATTAACTGATAAAGATTGGAATAGTGGACTACTAGTATATAAAACACTTTCAAACAATAAGTGGGTAAAGTCCCATTGGGCTAGAGTTTTAACAAGATCACGACTGCTTTAATTCTCTAAGATAGATTATAATTAAACTAAATGATGCTTTATGCGGATGCGTTTAATTGTGACATGAATAATTGTGTCTAGGTCTTAGGATGATGTCCCGCTTAAGTCTTAAGAATGATATGTCGCTTCGAAATAAGTAAATCATTGCACTAAAACAAACAAACCACCATTGAACCGGATTTAATATGGCTAATACAGTTTTCTATCATTTGGCTTGTACCGCTTTTCTATCTTTTAATATTCCTCTTTTGTGTTTATTGTGTATTGAATTAGTATTTGTTTCCACCAAACCCGTACCAGTCTCTCAGGCTGAACCCCCCATTTCATTAGACAACGTACATAGCATATGTTTAACCAGTAAATATACTAATTAAAATAATGATAGAATATAGGATTAAATTTCCACTTTTAGTGTTCGACACCCTACTTACTACAAACTCCATCTTGACCGGGTACACTACTCGTTAAAGTCTTGTTTTAGGTTTGTCGGCTAAATATAAATTTAAAACTTGATAGTCAAATAATTGACCCTACACGACAGCACATCAGGTTTTTGGCGCCGAAATTATATTTAATTAACACTTTTTATTAAATAAAAATATTTAATAAATTTTCATCATTTATTCGAAAACGTTTGTCTGATAACCTGACATACGGGTTAGCAAAATTTATTTTTTATTTTTTACTTTCGGACAGACATAAACGTTTTCAAAATAAATACCAGATATTTTATAGATATTAGAAATATTTATAAAAACTATCAAATGCAATACTCATTTTTTATGGAAAAATTTATTCGAACGCATGACAGCAAGTTTCCATATTTAACCATCCGTTAAGTCGCTCAAACGGTCCTGAAACCATTTTTACAAAATAATACTCGCTCAACGCATCAATGTTACTCTTTTGGTCCCTTGAAATATTTACAATTAAACCCGCCAAACTTATAGGACATGCCACATATTTATACTTTTTATATACTATATATAATATAAGTATATAATATAAAAAATATATATATATATATACATAGTATATAATATAGTAATATATATATATATATATAATAAATATATATATAATAAAAGATCCTATATACAACTTTCATTTATAATAATAAATAAAACCACACACCCCTATTCCCATCTCCCCTCATTATCCGGCAACCGCCGCCGCCATCTTTTTCCGGCCAAACATCGCCAGAAACTTGTTTCGAGACGAACTTTTCCGACCGAAACCAAAAATAATCCTCACCACCGGATCTACTCGATCCCCACCACCACTCGCGGCCACGCGCCGTTTCTTCCCCCTCCGGCAGCCACAGCCGCTGTTACCACGCCACCACCTCCAATATCATCGTCACCATCAACCACCAACGAGGGTCCGTTTATATATTTTAATAAGCACCAAGGGTGCGTTCGGTTTCTTTTCACTAGCCGAGGGTGCGTTGGGTTTTCATAGCACCATCAAGGGTGCGTTTGAGTGTTGTTTCATCCGCCATAGGGTGCGGTTTGGTTTGTTGTTAACACCGAAAAGGGTGCGTCGGGTTCGGGTCAGACCCGACAAGGATGCGTTGGGTTCGGTTTAAGGTTGTAACAGCAAGGGGGTGTTCGTTTGGTTTGTTGTTTCGCAAATTTAGGGTGCGTTGGTTTTACTGTCACCCACATAGGGTGCGTTTGTTGTGTTACTCAGCGCCTGGGTGCGTTTGGTTGTTCTTATAAACAGCCAAGGGGTGTTTAGTTGTCATAACACCAACCAGAGGGTGCGTTTGGCTTAACAACCCACGCACAAGGGTGTGTTTGGCGTTGATTAAAAACCACAAAGGGGCGTTGCTTAGCAGTTTTGCAATAAGGGAGTTGTTTTAGGTGTGCAGAAACTGATTAGGTATGGTGTTTTAGATTAGAGACATAAGGATTAGGGTGCGTTTAGTTTGGCAGCTTGGCCAAACGGGGGTGTTTAGTTTGGCAGCTTGGCCAAACGGGGGAGTTATGGTTTAAACAGAAACGACATAGGGGGTGGGGGGGTGTTGTTTGGGTTAACAACACGGCTGTAAGGCGTGCGTTGGGACAGCATAAATCGAAAAAATAAGGGAGCGTATGGTTTACGAAACACGAGGGTTCGTTTGGTTTTATACACTTGACTAATACATAAAACACGAGACTTTCTAATTATAAAACAGAAATTTAAAATGGTGGTTATAATGGTTAAATACATATGATATTATTAATTGTTTAGTTATAAAATAATAAAAATATTAAAAATTAAAACCCGTAGATATTATTGCAACGCGCGTTTTGTTGCAAAGTGAAAAAGGGAAAACATTAGGTTTTATAAATATGGGAAACGATATATAAACGGAAATGTCATGGCGAAATTTATATAAATTTTTATATTTAGTAATGTTGTACTAAAGCTTTTATTAATTTAAAAACCGATAAAAGGGACTAAGTTATATTTTAAAGATATAATAATTTGTATTATACAAAACCATAAACGAACGAAAACTATATTGTTACAATGAGATAACTATTTTAGACACGACCCGTCGAGGAAACGAAATGTAAATTTATAAAATATTATTGTATATTTTATAATTGTCCGCTAGAAGATAACATCATAATTGTTGTAAAAGCTTTACAAACATCGTTTGTTTAAACTATAACTTTAAGACGTGTGTCTACTTTTATGCAAGGACCTAAAAGTAAATAGTGACTTTATTAACGTCGTACATTGTCCTAAAACACGAGGTGTTATACATAAGATGCAGAGAATAATGAAAATCAGCAAGTACTTGCATAGTATGAACAATAGTTAATGGCAAGTTTTGTAATCAAACTTAAGTATTGTAACATTACACAAGAATACAAACTAATTGATGATAAAGAGTAACAAACTGATGATGAATCACCATAAATAATAGACCAAAAAAGGAACTTCTGCACAAATTGACAAATAGTATTGTATTACATGTATTCAACCTAATAACTAAAATCAGAGGGACTTCTTTAGTACTTTTGAATTAACTCATTCATGATGCAAACATAAAATTATAACATTAAAGAATAAACATAAACCCTACCAAATTGAAAATCTAAATAAAAAATTCAATATAAACAAGTTAAAGTTTTACTTTATAATAGCCAAAACAAATGACGTATGTACTATGGAAGGATGGTATCCACTCTTATTCTATTCTGATCTATATAAAACCTCAAAACTGTATGATTCTTTTTTCTTAAGGTAGTATACTCGTAAGTAAATAAAGACTAAAATCTAATACTGATCCCAACTGGCCAACTATGTATAATTCATCTATTGGGCTGAGGCTTTTACTTTTCGATTTATTTTATTTAACCAACCACCGAACTATTACAACTTGAGATCTAAATCTTTTATCAACGTGTCGCGTTGATGTAGTCAGCCATCGGAAAACCCAAATACATTACCCTAAGCTAGTGGGTCTTAGCCGTTAAGATAAATCGTAACTTCTTGGTCGAGCCGTCCCGGTCTCCATTTGTGTTGTGCTATATGTGCATTTCTACCAATCGTTCTACAACATCGAGGTGAGTTTATAGCCCCTTTTTCACTTATTTTACAATTACTTTACAAATCTCGGGGGAGAATCCATGTTTATTACAACTTGTTTACATATTCATGTACAATCTCTTTTGCACAGTCTTATACATACTTGATACACACTTGATTGTGTAACTTGGTTACAAACTCGTTTACATACTCGTTACAAACGCGTTACAACTTTGTTATACACTCATTTGCATATCTCACAGTGAGATACAATACTTGTTTTTACTTATAGACGCAACAACTATACTTTACTTTATGATTACGGATTAGCTTATGTTGCATGAACTGTAAATTACTCAGAGGGTAAGCGCGAATGTTATAAAATAGATTTATTTAGGATTGACAATCCCCGTTCGGGTGATTAGCTATCACTGGACAAACAAACGCTATACCATGTCGGAGCACGACTGGATTGGTGTCTACAGGGCCAACAACTACATACTCATGAACCCTTATTGTGCCTTGAATAAAGTGGCATACATATAAGTCTACGTCGCAGTTTCATGAACTTAGGGGTGCAATCGTAATCACACATGGAGACTAATGTATTGGATACAATTGTCATGCATACTTTACAAACGCTTTGTTCCAATTATACTCAACTTTTTGTGACTATGTATGGGATACAATAGGCATACACATCTTTGATTTCAATATTCATGCATACATTTTTGGTGACTATTATAAGGATTGAAATGGTCATACATACTTTATAAATCTTTTGATTTCAACATTTACATTTATAAAAATCTATGAACTCACCAACTTTATGTTGACACTTTTTAGCATGTTTTTCTTAGGTAAATTAGATGCTTGGCTTAACTGATGTGCATTGGAGTCTATACTATATAAGATTGCAATCATGGATTGATACTACATTCAAATGATCAAATCTCGTTGTATTGCTTTCAAACTTTTCACTGTGATGCAATTATGGGACAAATGTTATATCAATTTCAAGAAAATCAACGAGATTACTTTTCAAACGACACATTTAGAGGTCATTCTCTTGTATCTTGTGCTGTTGTATTATGAAGTAACGCTCCTGAACATTATTCCGATGCGACCCATTTTTAAGGGTGTTATAGATTGGTATCAAAGCACTGGCTATAGAGAACTAGGTTGCATATGTTACCTAGACTATAACCGCTTTCACAAACATTGCATCACATCAAACATTTTCAAAGTGCATACACACTAGTTGCTTACTTGCTTACATTACTTGTTACATTAAGTGCTTACATGACATACATATATATAATATATATGCTTACATCCCTTTTGCATATATTGTACATTTATTTATATAAGAGTATTTATATAAATACTAGAACACTTCTTAAGACATTGTGAGTTACATAATGGTCTCATTTCACTTTTCTAAGACATTGTGAGTGATGCAATGGTCTCGAACTTATTTTTTATAACCTTATACAATATCGTTTTACACGAAACCCGTCACAGTTTTGTTTACATGGAATTATGTGTGAATCTAAGTATTACAAGTCTTGTATGGGCGGGATTTGTAATAGGAGGATTGATACGATAATTGCTATGTTAACTCGTTCATAAAGAGCTTCATCTTATTTACTTTAACCGAGTACTCATTAACTATCTTGAACACTATGTTGATCTCCTCTGATAGTTTTACTCCCTATCTCTGAAGACGAGTTTTAAACACTCGTCCCATACTCATTCAAGCACCTGTCGATATGTCATTCACCACCTTGAAGGTTATGTGAGTACGCGTATTGCATTGGAAATTATTAAGTAGGATGATTTATAATCTCTTTATTTGAAAGGATTCAGACGCCTCTTCATTTAAATAAAGAAATTGTAAATCGTCGAACCATAAGTTTATCAATTCATTAGTTACATAAATTGGGATGCTTCTTTATGAAAATAATGAATTATAAATAAGTGGGCTTAATGGTATCCAATATGACACGATTATGAACTTGAACCCGATAATCACCAGAATCCGTTAAGAAGATTTAGAAAGACAATGGTGTCTTACCACTCAGCGAAAATCTTAAGGCCTCACTCGAACTACCGGATCTCATTCTTAAGTTATTACTTTACGAATCCTTGCACTCATGAACTGTTTGTGAAGCTAACAAACTTGTTACACTCTTGAGCTAATGGACTTAGTTCAACCTCGAACTAACAAGCTAAGTACAATATTCCACCATCTAGCACATAAGCTCTCCCGCAAGCTCCTCCCATTTGTTGAACTTTATTATGGGGATATTGTTTCTTAAAATGTTCTTACTCTCCGCATCCCATTACCGTTTGTTATAATTATTGTTGTTATGGTTGCTGTTGTTAGGTCCTGGAGCGGTCCCAGCTTGTACAACTTTATCCAATAGGTAATGCAACCCCCCTTAAAACAGATAAACACCTATCAACGAAGCATCTAGTTGAACTATTCATTTTGGGCCACGAGTACGAAGACCTAGGTGGCGATACATCCTAGTACTGCCTAAGTAAGTTGAATACTTACATCCATTAGCCTCGTCCGTTATTAATCATTGAATATTTTAGATATCAGAAACGAGACTCCGTCCTTGAACATTTAAAACTTTATAAAACGTACTCACGCGACTACACTTTTTTCTTGATGTTTTGACTATTAAGAGACTCTTTATAACGCGTTTATATCAATCATAAAACCTGTAATGATATTTTTAAGATACCTATTGAAAGTAAGCGGGTCGCAATAACTGCACGCGACTACACTTTTTTTTCTTGATTTTTGACAATTAAGAGACTCTTTATAACGGTTGGGGGGGGCGGTTGTATATCATATTCATAAAACCTTAAGATTTTATTTTAGATACCTATTTTGATGGATTAAATATCCCAGTCAAACCTAGCCAAAATTTTTGGTATATTGAGAAGTGTCGAAACATCTAATTTTGCTGACTAAAGTTATCAACGCCATGTTTAAAAACTGGTTATTAAATCTTAAATCTTTTCTTGGTCACACAATAGGTTGACAAGAATCGAATCTCGGGACGGGATTCCTTTAAGGGGTAGGTACTGTAACAACCAGTAATTTTTAGAATTTTTAATGACTATTTTACCCTTTGACTTTTCAGGACCGACTTGACTTTTTGACTTTTGACCTTTTATTGTCACATAAAAATGATTACCGCGTAACCGGTAATTTCTCAAACATCGTTAAATAATAAATCATAATTATTATTATATATATCTCATTTACAAATTTATTTTTCAAACTTATTTGACTTGAAAACGAGAAGATATATGTTATTCCTACCATCCCCACCCAGCCACCACCAACAGGGTGCGTTTGGTTTCCGTAACACCACAAAAGGGTGCTGTAAAACGACATTCCGGACAACTTTTTAGTTTTGCCCGAGACCCGAAAATGACTGAAATACCCTCGCAAAATTTTAAAAACAAGAACAACGCGTACCGACACAAAAATAATTAAATTATATTTAATTATCACTTTTTATTAAATAAAAATAGTTAATAAATTATTTATCATATTATTCAAAAACGTTTGATAAAAACGCAAATGTTCGAGTCGAAGTAGTATTTTTACGGACAAGCTTACCCGAGACACCCAATGACTACCAAATAAATAATAAACATTTTAAATAAAATTTTAAAACGTTTATGAAAACTAGTCATGTAAATACTCATTTTTGTGGGAAAAATTATTTGGAGCGCAACGGCGCGAGTTTCGAGTTTTGAATCGACCGTTAGCTAGTCCAAACGAGTCTCGAATCTTTATTTAACAAAAGTTACACATTTGGTCCTTCTAGTTATATCTTCAGCTTCACCCCCTAATCTTTGTGGCACTTGCCACATTTATTTTATACTTTTAGGTATAAATAGATAGCAACTAGGGTTTTCATCTCATAATATAAAAAAACCTAGCCACCAAAATTCTCTCCCCTCTCCACTTTAAATTTTCGGCGCCGCCTCCATCTCCGCGAGACCAGCCGCCATCTCCGACGAACGCCACCATCATCCCCATCACCATCTCGTCATTATCACCATCGTGACCACCAACATCACCATACCTTCGCCACCGCAACCATCACCTCTACACCATCGCCAACCACCAGATCCGACGCCACCTCCATCATTGGACCCCACCACCAGCCGTCGCACCACCCAGCCACCTCCTCCACTCCATCTCCTCGCTACCACGCGCCACAGCCACCACTCCAACACGCCACTGTCGCCACCAGCAACCACCATCACCACTACGCTACCACCATCACGACAACCGTGTCGTCATCATCACCATCGTCGTTTTAGAAAGGGTTTAGTGTGCCAGGCACGATTAGGGTGTGTGGTTTGTTTTGGGTTAGATCGGCTAATAATAACATATTAAGATTTTTATAAAATAATAACCGAATCTAAATGGTGGTTAAATTGGTTAAAATAATATATCGTTTTCATTTTTGTGTTTTATTATCTTTAAGGGGCGTTTGGTTATGGGTATAATCTGCCAACAGAGGTGTTTGGATATACGATTTAACAGCTTTAGGGGTGTTTGGCATAGGGTTAAAGCGCTAAAGGGCTGTTTGGGACAAGCAGTACCATAGGGTGCGTTTGGTTCGGCTGTTTAAAACAGCCAAAAAAAAAAAAAAAAAACAAATAAAAAAAACAAAAAACCTAAAAAAAAAAAAAAAAAAAAAAAAAAAAAACAAAAAAAAAAAACAAAAAAAAAACCAAAAAAACCAAAAACAAAAAAATAAAAAAAAAAAAAAAAAAACGAAACAAAATAACAAAAAAAACAAACTTAAAAAAAAAAAAACTAAAACCCCAAAAAACAAAAAAAAAAAAAAAAAAAAAAAAAACTGGGGTTTGGTTCTGCCATTGGGGTGTGTTTGGTTCAGCAGCTAGGAGCCTTTGGTTTTGCGTTTAAACAACACATAGGTTGTGTTTGGTTTTGCTTATCTTTGGTAAATAATTGGTCTAGTTAGATATAAATTGAAACGTGGATATTTTGCAACATAAGTTTGTTTGTGAAGGTGTGAAAAACATTAGATTTTTATAAATATGGGAAAACGTTGTATAAACGAATAAGGTCATGCCAGAAATTTTTATGTAAATTATATACTTAGTATTTTTTCGCTACAACTTCTATTATCTTTGAAAACCGATAATAAAGATTAAGTTATAGATTAAAGATATTTTATTTATAATTATACAATAACCCGACAACAAACGAAAACTATAATTTTACAAATGAGACAACTATTTTAGCTACGACTCGTCAATAAGACGAAATATTAATTTATAAAATATTATTTTATAAATTCCCAACTAGAAAATAAAGACCTAACTTTTGTAAAAAATTTAGAAACATCGTTTACATAATTTGTAACTTTAAAGCGTGCGTTTACTTTTATGCAAGAATGTTTTTATTAAGTTAATTGGAGATTTCCGATCATGTGTCGAAATATTTTCTTTCAATTATTTACTCACGTTTCTTATATAATAGTATTAAGTATTATATACCTCGGCCACTTATTTAATTGTTTGTCTTTGTACTCATTCATATTCCATATGTAATATATACGGGATATATTACATACCTTGCTTTTACTTTCGATTTATTTTATTTAACCAACCACCAAACTATTACAACTTGAAATCTAAATCTTTTATCAACGTGTCGCGTTGATGCGACTATCCATCGGAAAACCCAAATACATTATCCTAGGCTAGTGGGTCATAGCCGTTAAGATAAACCGTAACTTCTTGGTCGAGCCGTTCCGGTTTCCGTTTGTGTTGTGCTTAATATGTGCATTTCTGCCAATCGTTCTACAACATCGAGGTAAGTTTATAGCCCCTCTTTCACTTGTTTTACAATTACTTTACAAATCTTGGGGGAGAATACATGCTCATTACAACTTGTTTACATACTTGTTTACATGCTCATACTTATACTCATTTACAAACTCGGTTACTCAATTGATATCACACACTTTCTACTTATGGATTTAAGTATTTAAAGCTGTTTATGAATACAATGGTTATTTCTTCATTGGACACAAGTGTTTTCGGTTATCATCTCCTGTTTACGTGTTTCCTAAGTAGCGATTAGACCACTCTTTTGCCCGAACTATCATGAACCGTCAATTGCTTGACCGATTGTACTGGTTAAGTAAGCGTGAATGAATAGATCTATTGGGACTAATTATCCCTATCCGGGTGAGTAACGCTCACTACCCACGCGGCTCCCGATAAACGAATATATACCATGTCAAATCTCATTGGGTGTCTTGGTCAGACACCGGTAGGGCAGAATACACTTGGCATATTATATGCTACACAAATTAGCTTCGGTGTCATGAGCTTAGCGCAACAGTAGATACATTTTATGTGATACTGTATCTGTTATAGTAGTCACATACATTTTGGAAATCTTGTGGTCCATACTACTTTGTTGAACATTACTGATTACTAAACATTTTTCATTATACTGTGGTGAAGCAGTAGACACTATACTTTTTTGGTTCTACATTTACACTTACATTTTTTGGCGACTATTATAAGGATTGAACTGGTCATGCATACTTTGTTAATTCTTTTGTATTTTCAACGTTTATACTTACAAAAATCTATGAACTCACCAACTTTATGTTGACACTTTTAAGCATGTTTTTCTCAGGTGAATTAGATGCTTGGCTTACTTGATGTGCATTGGAGTCTAAATTGACAAGATTTTATTCATGGATTTCTACTTACATACAAATGATCAAATCTCGTTGTATTGCTTTCAAGCTTTTCATTGTGATGCAATTATGGGACAAATGTTATATCAATTTCAAGAAAATCAACGAGATTACTTTTCAAACGACACATTTAGAGGTCGTTCTCTTGTATCTTGTGTTGTTGTATTATGAAGTAACGCCCCCGGACATATTTCCGTTGCGACACATTTTTGGGGGTGTTATACTAGTAAAGTACTTATTTTGACTCAAAAATTCTTATTAATTCGTGATAAGCCAAACGCTCCCTTATGGGTAGAAATCTTGTCCAATATGTCAAAATATATATGAATTATATATTTTCATGACTCACACTAGTTTGTTATGTGTTTATATACGATAAAAATATAGTGATGGCCATCTCGACTTTAAACAATCATCCTCGGAGATGAACCAAACACTTCTTTATTTTTAGAAAATTTTACTCATTGATTTGAAATATATATATACTATAAATTATTAGATATATTATATATATATGTCTGCGATAAATCAATACTTGATTATTTTTAAACATGTTTGGCATTAACTCAACATGTGTAAGTTTTAAAATACATATATGCAAAAATTCGGCCTAGTTCATAAGTATAATGTTCTTTAAATTTTGAATCATTAAGTGTTTTCATTCAATCCTTCACGGTGTAGTGTTCCCTATGTACTATGGGAACTCATTATTGTTATGAAAAATCCTAGGACTAAAATCAAGAAATATAACAATAATGGAAAACCCCTAATTTTGATTAAGAATAAAATTGGCATGAAATCAAAACATCAAAAAGAAGGTTGGAATAACTTACAAAATATATTGTTGATTGATTGTTAGTAAAAGGCCCTTTGGAATTTTGTTATTGAAAGATTTGAGGTTTTGATTTGATTTTTTTTTGTTTTTTTTTCAGTCACGTCTGAAAAAATCACATGTGATTTCGTAAAATCACATGTGATTTCGTAAAATCACATGTGATTTCGTAAAATCACATGTGATTTTTTTAGACGTGACTGAAATTTTTTTTTTGAAAAAAAGTACGTCGAAAGTATATAGAAGTGCCCCTCTATAGAAAGATAAAAAAATACTCGTCGCGATGGTGTATTTTTTTTCTTTTGACGATTTACCGTTTGCAAGATATTTTTTTTAAGTAAAAGGTGGGAAGTGAGTTTTTTATTTTGATGAAAAAAATGAGTGGATAGGATTCACCCATTTATTCTTTAAGATGATAATGTTCTATAAGAATCTCACCTCTACAGTTAAAATCGTAAATAATGAATTTTCAGACAATTTGAATCAGTTAACAAAAAGTGTGAGATAGCATACAAAATGAATGATCGCCAAGATAAATTAACACTCAAATTAATTTTTGAATAATTGTCAATTTGTACCTTCATTTTCAATTAACATTAATCTTGGGGATATAACGAAATGAGGGTTAGTGTATTAATGGGAAGTGAGAAAAAACCTAAATCGGCTAGGAAAAAAATTGGCCGCCTTTATGTGCAAGAAAAAAAGTTGAATACCTTAATTAGAAATAGACCCTAAGTTTAGTGTTTTTTTTTGCTATTTGTCCTACGTTGTTTTTATGTTTTTATAGTTCGTATGAACAATGGGATTATTGTAATAATAATTTTTAAATTGTTTTTTACATTTTTGATACTTATCATTCTGATAAAAACATATTGGTATTTTTTTTATTTTTTTAATATAATTTTTTTAATGTTAATGTTTGTTATAAAGCTCAAATATTATAAGATCGACTTTTGTTAAGGTTCGCTTTTTAAAGCGTGATTCTATTTTTGGAAAGCTCATTCCAAAACTCCGATGTGATCAAACACGCCCAAATAGCACAAGATCTACTATTGTTAAGGTCCGTTTCTTAAGTGTGATCATATTTTATAAAAAAATATCACAAAACCTCGATGTTAATGTATAATATGATAAATAAACCAACAAAAATCAAATCTATACTACAGAGATGTAAAACTAGTTCTTTGTGAAAGTAATGACCCAACCTTTCCTATTCAAGTATGTAAAAGCAAAGGCACTAAACCGACCACCTACATGGATTGTTGTCTGTGATCCTACCAAATGCCAATTTCCACAATTAAAGGACACAACAAGAGCATAATGGGTGAATTCAGTGAATCTTTGTAGTGGTACTGTACCTAAAGCTCAACATCTTACACCTCTAATGTACAAATTCGGATTAGTATTTCAAAAACTTTGGCATTGAAAAAACGTAAAATCACCAAGAAAAGGTGCCACATCAATCAAGTGGTTGTTCGCTGTAAAAAAAATTGTTTGTTTTCAAGTCGAAATTTGGGTGCCATCAAATAAAAAGGTGACAACACATATATGTAGAATTATTCTTCCATTGAAGCATAAAAAATGGCTTTTTGATGTAGCATTTTATTTTACTTGTTTTAGAGCATGGGTTCGAATAATATTTTAACAATAATGTTTTAAAATTATATAGGGTTAAGTCCACGGATAGGTAACGTACTTTTCAAAAGTTTCAATGTTAGGTAACGAACTTTGAAAAATACCATTCAAACCCACAAAACTTGTATTTATGTTCCATTATCAGCAATATCGTCACAATTTGTGATGGGTTACCGGCTATACAGGTAAAAACTTATACACGTCACCTTTTTTTTATTTTCTTTTTTTTAATGATACTAAAGGAGTAAAGGGTTATAGTAGAACTTGATGATGTTCCATCTTCTTCTTGATGGGAAACCGTTTGTTTGTTAGCAGACAGACATGAACCTAAAATCCAAATCTAAACATAAAAACCACATTTGAAACCAAAAACACAATCAAATGAGCAACCCATGTCACCCGCCGCCATCACCCACATCCACCATCCGCGGCCACCACCTCACAACCCACCCCTTTTTATAACCCGACCCACCAAAATTTCCCCTTTTCTTAACTTCATAAAAAAACAATTGTTCCTAATCCAAAGATCTGTTGGGCTAGGGTTACATATGAGGTCTCAGTCGTTTCTACAAACATCCGAGCTAGGATTTGGTGACGGGCATCAAGAATTTAGTAAAAGTACTTCTAATGTATTGGGTAGAGGTGAGAAACGACCAATGAAAATTAGTGATTTCACGGATATATCTAAGAAACCTAGGGATTGGGCCTCTACGAGTCCTCCACCTCATAATTACTCTACTCTTTCAAGCTCGAGAGGAGATCAATCGTCTTCTCATGAGGGTGGTTCTTATGCAGAAGAGAAGCAGCTTTTTCCCAACTCGTTTAAGATATGTGACCTTAATCTAATGGGAGGTTCGAAAGCAAATGAGAATCTTGATACAAAGTCTACCGTTGGGTTTTTGCCGATTGGATAAGCAAAGCAGGAACCGGTGTCAGTTGACTTTGATTTGACTATGAATAATAGTTGCGTTATAGGTGATAGACACGTTAGGCGTAGAATTGATGGCAAAGGGGTTGAAGTCATTGATTTGGATTTGTGATTCTGTGCAAGACGGCAACAATAACTCAGATTGATTTGGATTGTGATTCTATTTTAATTTGGTTTGTATATTTGGCACCGAAACAGGTGATGTGGCACTCAAAAAACAATTGTTCCTAATCCCGTAATGGTGATGTGGCACTCAGATAGGTAATATAACCTATTTCAACAAGTCATAACAAGTTTCGTGGGTTTGAATGGTATTTTTCAAAGTTCGTTACCTAACATTGGAACTTTTTGTAAGTTGGTTACCTATTTATGGACTTAACCCAATTATATATTACAACAATTCATAAACTTTATAAGACTAAATTATGGTCCTTGAAGACTAGGCCAATTATAATGTTTGTGTGGAAAACTAGAAGGGGGGGTGAATAGTTTACCGCTTTTTAATTTTATGTTTATGTTTGTTTATTAAAACTTAGATTCGACTTTTTGTGAATTCAATACTTGCACAATATGAATAATATAAATGAGTAAGAACAAATAAAGAAATAAGAGATAAGAGTTAGAAAGATCAAACCACAACACATGGATTTATAGTGGTTCGATTACGAAGCACCTCTTCGCCCTGTTCCACTCATCGAGCACCTAACTCGAGAGTTTTCTTCAATATGTCAACAAACTCCCTTATGGCGGAGAAAACTGTACACAACTTTCGCTTATATCAATTTCTGACACTAAGCTAGATGTCAAGCTCTAATCTTAGCTAGAACCAATCTATCACGACTTTACAACTTCTTCACTACTTTCACGACTTCACAACACAACTTCACAACTACACAACTTCTTTACGCCTTAGTATTCTTCACCACACTACTTCACTTCTACTTTCACACCTAACTATCACAACTAGGATGAATCACTAAGATTCAACTATACTTACAACAATCACCAAGATCTATCTACTACACAACTTTACAAGATTTACAAATAATTTAGAAGTTATGTTATGGATGCAACAAGATTGCAATATACACTTGAGATGTAATACTTCTTCACTTGATGATGGAAGTATTCTTCTCTTGCACTTGAGGAATTAAGCTTGGATCACTTGGAAACAAAGCTTTATGATTAAATGATCAAAAGATTTTAATGAGATGTGTGGGCTGTTTTTGAGTGCAAAAGGTGAGAAAATAGTAGGGAATAGTCTAGTATTTATAAGACTTTCTAGGGGAGCGTCTACCTATGGGCGGTCCCCTTAAATAGGTGGGCGGTCCCCTTAAAGATAAGGGGGCTGCCTGTGTATTTAAGGGGGCCGCCCTAGACTGGGCGCTCCCCAGTTTGTCCTTTTGTGTAGGTAGAATTTTCTGGAACTTTCTTTTAATTTTTTGGAACATTTCTTTTAATTGTAGAAAATGTTTTGTAATGTTTACTAAAATGTTTATAACATTTTATAAAAGTATGAGGTTGAATAAAATTTCCTTTGATCATAAAATGCATTAAGCATTTATTTATTCATACCTTTAAGTGATATAATTTTCGAAATGAAAATTTACAACTAATTACTTGTTTACGTTTAATTTTACATTAAACATTTTTATATTTTGTGATTATCAGTGAAAAATATTAATAATGTTTTTGGGCATCATTTCTTTCAACAATCTCCCCCTTTTTGATGATTACAAAATTTAAACTCATTAAATATAAAATTATTTTTAAACAAGTATTTAGTGAGTTTTATGTCATTTCTCCCCCTTTTTGTAAAATCAAAAAGGCATCGTTGAGAATTGCTAGTAAAATTAACGAAATAAATGCTCCCCTTGATGTGTGCTCCCCCTCGTTCGAGGGCACCAAGGAATCGAGCTATGGTTTCTTGGCTACAAAAACGAGTTAGAACAATACAAATATTTCTAACATGTAGCAAGTGAGGAAAAATATGGCATAATGATAATGCAACCAACAATAATCATCCATTTAACATAAAATAGTGTGTGAACCACACTCATGCATACAAAATAAATAACATGCTAACATACATGAAATTTTTAAACTACAAAAAGTCCTATAACTAGTAAAGCTCCATAGGACTTGCTTGCAAAATGGTGGATGGACAATTATTTGAGAAACTAAACATAGAGTATGTTTAGTTTGGGGAAGATGGTGGAGGTGGTGGGATGATGGTTGTTGGTGGTTGTGAGAGCATATGTTTAATGTATGAAAACATATATTGGAGTTCATCTCTCAATCCAAATATGAGAGTACGATTGTGAATGCAACACAAACATGAATCTCCATGTGCCTCAAGAAGGTTCCAAGGAATGGGATGACCAAAGATAGGTGGTGAAGGTGATGGAGTATCAAATTAGACATCAAGTGGGGTAATTGGTAAAAGGGTGAGAGTGATGTCCATTGATGCATTTTCTTGAGTTGGAGGTGGTGGAGAAACTCTTAGAGGAGGAGATGTTGGTGGGTTTAAGTAGCCATTGGGTGAAAGTGATATTGATAAGGTTGGTGATTTGGGTATGTAGTCAATTGAGGATGAAGAGGTATCTTTGGTTGATGGTGTTTTGAAGGGTGCATTAGGAGCACTAGGTGATGAGAGTTGAAGTTTAGGTGATGGAGTTTTTGTGTCATCTTGGGTTAAATCCACAAACAATTGTTTTGGTGGAATGATGTTGATTTTTGGTCTCTTGGAGGCTTTGGAAATGGAAGCTCTAGTAGATGCCATGGATGTTGATAATGGTTGATGAATGATGAAGAAGATGGTGTATTGGAGATGATCATTTGGAGAGGATTTATAGGAAGGAAATGGTTTAAAAATGGAATGAGGTTGAACTAGTTTACGTTATTCCAAATTATGTTCGAGCATTCTGGGCAAAGATAGCTGAGACTAGGTAAAAAAGGTCAAAAAGCAGGAAAAATATTGTTTTACTCGTGATTTGCTAGGGCGTTCCCCTTAATTAGGGGTCGGTCCCCTTAAAGATAAGGGGGCCGCCCGTTATGAATTAAGGGGGCCCCCTCTGCTGGTTTCCATTTTTCACAGAAAAACAATTTTTCTTAGAATTTTTTTATCAGAGTATTTATGTTTTGGTGGTTTATTTGCAGCAATCCCTATTGAGTTTTATGAGCACATTTAATCATATAACATCTAATAAACACATCAAATCATGAAACCAAAGTAGCATAAGTAGTTGATTAAATAAAACATCCAAAGATTTAAATCATCATAGAAAATAAGCATCTAAAGATAACTAATAACCAAGTCTTTTCGAATAAATCGAATAATCATCACATAAGTTGTTTAGAACATACACATAATCAAGTTAAAAATTGTCTTAAACCACATTTAGCTATCTAGCTAATTTCTATCCTATGTCCTTAATTCTTCTTCTTACTAAACACTCCTTTTAATGTCTTTCCAGATGACTTGAACCCTCTGCGCATCTCCTCATGCATTCGTTGCATTTGGTTGAGCAAGGTAGTTTGTCGTGTAAATAGAGTTTCATCGGTTTGCTCGGAAAAGGAAGGCATATGGTGGTTTTGGTAGTTGAGTGAATGAAGAGAGTTAAGATAGGTGTTAAGAGATGGGGTACTAGCACGAGATGCACCATCATCCTCATCATCATCTCGTTGGTGGGAGGAAGATCCAAGGTTATGATGGGCGGAGGTTGAAGAGACGGAGTGACGGGCTTTTCCACGATCACTTCGGGGTCGACGGGTTTGTCTTAGAGCAAGTGGACGCATGACTCGTTCAACAACATCATAAATGCCATTGTCAAGATGAGGGTATGTTTCCATGACGTATCGATAAAGACGAGTTAAAAACATGCCATATGGAAGATTTGCGGTTGGAGTAGCTCTGGCACATTCGATTCTTTTGACAAAGAAATAAGCAAGATTGTATTGTTCTTCGGCAACAACACAATACAATATGTGAGCAAGACAAGCAGGGAGACGGTCCCGATGTCCTCCTAGTCCGAACACATTCTCTCGAATGAGTTCTTCCCATTGCTTCATGTCGGGGCTTAGTTCTTTGGTGAGAATTTGATTTGGATTGAGAGTGACTGTTTGACTTTTAATGGTACGGTCTACCATGACACGTTCCAATTCAAGAAGTCGACGAATATCGTCGGAAGTAGGAAGATCGGTGCAATATGGTCCCTCGGTTTCTTGAGAATTTTTAAGAGATGCAAGGTCCCACTCGTTTGCAAAAACGGCTTGACCATTGTATGGAATTTTGAGGATTTGACCGAATTGAGCAAGAGTAAGAGTTATGAATTCGTGTTGAATCATAAAAGAGATGACAAGATAGCCATAGTCATCGGTTTGTACCTTGACTTGACTATAGAAGTCTAGAATAAATCTCGGAACAATCGGTTCATTGATTTGAAAGAGACAATTAAAGCGAATGTTAGTAAAGAGACGCTCGATATTGTTGGATTTGTAGTAGGCTTGATCAACAACACGACCTTCGTGAATGTTGCGGTTTTCAGTAGGTTTGTAGAATTGGGCAATAGTAGGGGAAATACCGGGAATTTCAGATACTTTTAGGATGTAGGATTTAGTGAGAGATATATCGGTGGTAGTAGCTTTCGGCATTTTTGTCACCTAAACAAGTCAACAACAATGAGAAAAGAAGAGAAAAAAAATTCAAAAATAAAAAGAGTATGTAAGAAAAATAAAATATGTGGAACCAAAATTACTTCGACTCTAAAAACAAAAACATAAGAAGTAATTTTTATGTTCTTTAGTTTATTTTTAGCTCAACCTTAAGTATTGAAGAACGTATACATTAGATTGTATATTTCTTCAATTCACGTGAGTTTGTTTGCAATTGGCTTATTAGTCATAAAATACTTATTTTGACTCAAAAATTCTCATTAAGAGATGATAAGCCAAACGATCCCTTATAAACAAAAAGTTTGTCTAATATATCAATATATATATAAATTATATTTTGATGACTTACATAAATTTGTTATGTGTTTATACACGTGATAAAAATATAGTGATGGTCATTTCGACTCTAAACAATGATCCTAGGAGATGAACCAAACACCCTTTTATTTTAATATAATTTTACTCATTAATTTGAAAAATGTGTATATGTTTAGATAATCAATCCTTGATTGTTTTTAACATGTTTTTGGCATTAATCTACAATGTATAAGTTTTAAAAATACATATATGCAAAAATTCGGCCATAAGCATACATGTTCTTAAAATTTTTGACTCAATAAGTGTTTTGATTCAATCCTATCAAGGTTGTAGTTTTTCTATGACTACAGGTATCATTGTAGTTATGGAATTCCTAGACCAAACTAAGAAGTATGAAAATAATTAAAAACACCCAATTTTGATTAAGAACAAAATTAGATGAATTCAAACAAAAGAAGGTTGAAAAACTTACAATGTATGTTGTTGATTGACTTATTAGTAATTGCCCCTTGCGAATTTCGTTCCGCCTTAAATAGGTGAGCATATCCCCTTTAAAATAAGGGCCGCCCGTGTAATTTAAGGGGGCCGCCCAAGATGGCGCTCCTCAGTTTATCCTTTTGTGTATGTGAGAATCATCTAGAACCAGTCTTTTTAAATTTTCTGGACTTTCTTTTAATTTTCTGGAACATTTTCTTTAATTAATAGAAAAGTTGTTTTGAGTAGTTTAAAAAAAGTATACTACAATTTTATAAAAGTTGAGGTTTTGAATAAGAAATTTCCTTTGATCAATAAAAGCAAAAAGCATATATTAATTCATTACCTTAATGATATATATTCAAAATGAAAAGTTACAACAAATTATTTGTTTACGTTTAATTTACATTAACGTTTTTATATTTTTGAGTGATATCAAAAACGTAAGAAGTGAAAAATATTAATGAATGTTTTATGGCATTAATTTCCTATAAACGAAAAGCAACCAAGGTTTTAGAGCAAAATTAAGCACCTTTAAAAAAATGACTGTTGGCTGAACTTATTTTTTAAGCTAGGAAAAAGCTAATTAAAAAGGGACAGTTTGCTAGTTAAGACTTTATGAATATTAAGCTAAAACTGTTTTGCTTTTTAGACTTAATAAGCAACCAGAAAATTAATAAGCTAAAAACAGACCTAAAGCTAGACCTAATAAGCACTAAAAACTTGACATAAGCAAACAAAATAAGCTAGAAAACAGATAAAATCAATTAGACAATTTACTTATAAAGACATTTAAAGGACTATGACCAAACTTTAAGCTATTATTAAGAACAAATAAGCACTAGTAATAAGCTAAGAACTAAAAACAGATAAAGAACTTGACTCAAAGAAAGCAAATAAGCTGGAAATAAACTAATAAGCTAAGGAAATAAGCTAGAAAAGACATATGCAAATGACAGAATATACTACTTTTTTTGGCTTTTGGATATTAAAGGGCTACTTGCAGATGGGATTTAAGGCTCAAAAACTACTTTAGACAAACTAAAAACTTAAAACAGATTAACTTTAGACTACAATAAGCTAATTTAAACAAAAAATCAACCAAAGAAAAGCTAGAATCAAACCACAATTTGATCTGCAATATTGGACTTTTAAACTCAAACCAAATACTACCCTAGTTGATTGTTTTTTTATCTAAAACACTCTAAGGTTTTTCAAAAGACAAATGACTCAGGACAGATGAATAATGATTCAAATTACACTAGTTATGATCTCAAAAACTACACCTTAAGCACTCATTTTATAAAAAATAGCTAACAAGCAGTTTAGCACATTATTGAACAAGCAGACTTAAGATTTTGATCAAACAAACTAAAAACTCAGCAAAACCTAATTTGAGCTTATGGAAACTAGTCTTTAAACTTAATAAGAACCTATGAAAATTGAATTGAGAGCCAAAAATAGTTTACACACTATTTTACCCTATTTGAGTTCTTAACCCAAACACCCCTTTAAGATTTAAAAACTAAATTAAAGCTAAGACAGAACTAAATAAGCTCTAAATTGTGAAAACAGATGAAGATCTAGGATTAACAATGATAAATAAGCAAAAACATAAGGAAAATAAGCACTTATCCATAAGCTAAACTAATAAGCTAATTTGACTATTAATGGATAGTTTTTATGAAAACTCAAATTAAGCTAACCTAAACTATAAACTAGACACATTAAGCAATAATAAGACTAAATAAGAACAAATAAGCAGAGAATAGGCACAAATAAGCAGTCTAATAAGCTGAATAAGAAATTAAGCTAAAATAGAAAGAGTAAACATACCTAGTCCTTTGCTCTAAACAAGGACTAAAAGTGCTCTTAAGAGCTTATCTACAAGCTCCAGCTTGTTGAAAACAAGCTGGTAAAGTCCATAAGCTCATCCATTTCTGGCTTATCATCCAATTTAAGCATAAGGTAATTTTGAGGTGATTTTAGGTGAACAAAGCTTTTTCAGTTAAGCTATTAGAGAGCTTAACTGAATAAGAATTAGCTTATAAAGGTATTTAAGAGCTTATTGCTTATTAGGTGAAATTCAAACTCATTTTAGTAAAATTGCATAAGAGTAAAACATATAAATTCAACACAATTTAAAAGTAAACTGAATTTTATTAATAATAAAGAGGTTACAATGCTTTTAAAAGAGAAATACAATAAAGAAAATTACAATAAGCTAAATTTAATCTAAACGACTACTAAAAAAAACTAGATGATCCCTCTATTGTGTGAATGCCTCTCTATTTATAGTGAACGGGAGAAGGATCCAGAAGAAAAGGAGCGTCCCTTTGCTTTAATCATAGCCCTTGAATCATAACAACCCTTTAATCTATCCATTTTGAGCCCTTGATCACTCTCCACATTTCACTAGCCAATAGAAACCTTTAGGATTGCCAGCGTGGCCTTGGTTGTGTCAGACGTGTCAGGCTTTGGCCTTCTAGAAGCTCATAAACATGGGATTAGGGAGTGAAGGAGTATTTACCCTGGTTAAATTAGTTGCAGTGTGAGAATAAAGTGGGAGGGAAAGATATACAGTAACTTTTGACCCGCTTTGCTTTATTGTTTGACTTGGATAATGGGTCAGGGACATTTGGGCTTGGGTATTTCTCTTGGGCCAGGATTGATTTAAAAAGAAATGGATTTGGACTTTTGATAATAGGCTTATGTTTTTATCATTCAATTGTTAATGGGCTGACCCGACCCATTAAACTAGGACGGGTTGGCCCATTAAAGATGAAAAACGCATTCGGCTTCGTTTTCTCATGCTCTTCTAATCTCGTGCTCGGTTTTGTCATTTTTGGCTTTGTTTTTTTTCCTTTTATGAATATCCGTTACCTGCACAACACAATTTACAATACACCCATACACAATGCATTTTTCATGTATTTTTGGTCATTTAAGCTCGTTTTAATAAGGAAAATTGATATGTGATTAAACATATATCACTCATACCCTTCTTGATCTTGAAAGCTTGATTATTCTTTGTTCTTGAAGTTCTTTTAACTTTAATACTTGATCACTTCAAGAAGATTTTGATATCAGAGTTGCGGAAGCTTTGAAACATATACTTGAGCTTTCATGATGTCCTTGGATGTGTCGGTCGAGTATGAGCATGCAGTTATGGAATTGACTCCACTGAAACGAGGTATCTCCATCTCTATCTTTACTTGAACCTGTAATAAAATAGTTAGCAATAAAGCTTGTGGACGAATATGGCTTTGTCATTCGCCCGAGTTTTGTTGGATTAACCTCTGAATCCGTGAGGACCGACCAGTGATCAGGTAGATTCAACTTAAGAAGAATCTCCTTGATAGGATTTCTAGTACAAGTATCGGATCTTCTAATGTGTAAACATCAGAATCACCTTACTTGCATGTTCTCTTTATCAGAACGTCTCAAAGCAGACAACATGATAAGAGTGAATCGGTTAGTTACTGTCTTATCTATTGAAGAGGAAAATTGATTTGAAAATCAATCGACGTGTCACTTTGAGAAAGTGTTTTTGTAACACATCGAGAGTTTTAAGCTTTTATCAAAATTCATCAACCGTCAATTTATAATCTAGACCGAGTCGATATCCAGTGTCACAAGTTTGACCCATTAAGGGTCTCACAAGTCACCTACCATGAGCTTGGTTGATGTTGGCTCAAGCAGGATTTCCATCTTCATTGTGAATACTTAAGTATCACTCGGATGTTCTGGCAATACCACAAGGATAATGCGTAGGGCTCTTATGATAATCCTTAATTTCACATTGTGTGAATGACAAGTAAACATGGAATAGTGTCCTAATGAGATTAATTGATGATCTCTTGGCTCTAGACTCAATTGTGCGTTTTGGTTTTAGTGATCAGAGGCTGGAGCAGACTGCCACCTTTTCAATATAACTAACTCGGAGTGAGAAAGTCAATAGATAACATGTTTAGTCTCTGTGAGAAATGAAACAAAAATCTTTTGAGAGATTCTGAGTGGCTAGGGAGGGTTGTGCATTGCATTACTAGTTCTATAATGTCAGTCTTTAATGTTAGCAATCATCATTGTCATTCTGACAGCAGATGTATTGACCCGGTTTCTGCCTAAGTGTATGGAGGGATTCTTTCTTTTCACCCTTTATCCTTACAATTCTTTTTCATTCTTCAACCCCTTCAGTGCTTACCGAGACTTCATGACTAGTACCTTGTTGGGTTTGTTCCAGTACTAGCTCCATCTTAGTCGGCACTATTCCCTTATTCTCACTTTTTTTCCTTTTTATGTCATACCTAAGGACTTCTACACTAACTAGTGGATTGTCCTTAGGTAGATCTCTTCGGTTCTGGCTGGATCATGGGAACTAATACCTAACCTTACCAACCTTATAACTCTGATAAAATTAAATACATGGTCGGTCTTTTTGGTATTGTTCACCTTGCCATAAACCAATTGAAAAACTCAATCAGGTACTTGTGATATAAATATCAAAGCTTTTAGTACCTCGATTGTTTTTGAATTTTCAGAAACGCTCCCCCTCATATGTACATTGATAAACAAAAGTGTTTAGCAAAGGAGTATGGAGTATACACATGAGTCCACAAAATCACATTTTTTTATCAGTTTTCATATTTAAATCACATTTTCTCCCCTTTTCAAAAATTTCAAACCCTTTGATATTTTGGATATCAATAGATTCAAATATGTTAGAAAACTGGGAAAAAATGTGCCGATTATTCACAAGTCGAATAGGGAACATATTAATGCTCCCCCTCAATCTAGGAGGGTACGTGTGAGTATCAAATATACAAATTTTGAAAGATTTTTAGTTTAGCAAAAAACTCATGAAAAACTTTATACATTAACACTTAACACCTAAAGATACACTACATATTTATAATAATGTACAAGATGTGATATACAAAATAAGATGATATTGACCTGAGTATCGTAATGATACAATCATTCAGTTCTCTGGATAAGTCTGTAGTCAACATCTCTTAACCTTCCACTAACAAAGCTCTCGAGACTCCTGAAAATTCTCCTAATCTTGAGTCTTCTCTCGATCACCTCTATAAGCTCTTTACTCCTCCTTTTATCGTCCTCAGACCAGGTTCTTTTCTCCATGCCCAGATTGTACTTGAACAGCTTGAAGTCTTTAACCATGTGATCCAGCTTTTCTAGAATTCTAGTCAATGTGCCATCACTGAACTTGTGCACCCCAATCTCCCTCATCATCATCTTCTGATCATTCCTATCTCTGTAGATCATGGCTCGTGGCTTAGAAATGATGGTGTAATCTTCTTTGAAGAGAAAATCAGAGGCATCCTAATTCGGTTCTGTGAGGTTGAGCTTTATCTGATAACTCTTAATGCCAAGTTGCAAGTCTTTTATACGTTTTCTGATCACAATGTTCCTAATCCATATGTTGACTGCGTTAAACAGATTAACTTTGTCAGATCCAGACAGATGGTTGAGCTTTCCTTGAAGATGAAGTAGATACAGGTCTTCAAAGTCATTAGGATACATATTCTTGAAATCAGATTTGGATATTTTGTATTCATTATAGTCAGCTCTGCATAGAACAATCTCTTTCAAGTATGTGTAGCCGTATCTGGATATTGTCTTGAGACTAACGACACTGAGAATCCGCATGTGAGATCTGACTGCACGACGATCAGAGGGGGCACTGTGTTTGTTGATGTAGAATTCCTTACACTTAAACCACCGATGAGAAATACCATGGGCTGCACTAATATCGTATTCTCGTTTACTTTCAATCCACAGTGATGGTACGAGTTCTTCAAGCCCAAAGTCTGGATAGTTAGCTGCCTTCAGCTTGGATATAGACAGAGAACTCCTTCTTTCTTTGCTGCCTGACACAAGATATTCCAGATCCTTATTGAAGAAGATTTGTGGTTGAATTGTTACCTGACCAGGTGGACCTCCTAGAGGTAAAGGTTTGCTCACGTCAGGTATAACCCGGTGACCCTCTGGGTTAACCAAATCAATTTGATCCGTAAGCAGTAGGTGACACTCTTCCATCTGAAATTAGATGAAAATATTGTTCAAGTGAAATGCTCTGACAACCTTGTAAGCTGGTCCTTCCAAATTGGCTTTGATGAGCTTCGACTTCCTAATCTGTCGGCAAAACCATTTGATGAATGAGCCCATATCACCAGTTTTCTGAAGTAGCTTGTTTTCTTTAGGGTCTTTATATGATGTAGCGAATGCATTGGCCCAGTTATTCTTAGGTTTAGGTAAATCATTCGGAGGAACAGCCTAGTCCGGTTTTGGTGTTTTCGGTCTTTCTTCCTCTGGAACAGGCTTCAGCCAATCTGGTATGGGCTTGATCTTTGGAATATGGGCAGCATCAGTGTCCTTTATGTCTGAGAAATGTACATCATCTGGAATTGGAACATCTTCGACAGATTTTACAGATTGAGAGACAGTCTTTTGCTTGGAAGAGCTCGAAGGAACATCTCTGATGTCAGTAGTCTTCCAAGCTGAGGGCATCTGAGCTTGGGGCTGGTGAGAAGCAGATGAATTAGAATCATGCTTTTTTTTCTTTCCTTGGTCTGAATATGGTAGAGGAGGATCTTGGTCGTCACGGCGTCTCTTACGAGACTTAGCAGTTGCTTCAAGGAACTCGTCCCTGTTATCACGATCCATAGAGGCCTACAGAGCTTCATAGAGAGCAACATGTTCAGGGTGAGATCTGTAGGTACCACTTTCAAACATCCGATCACGAAGAATTTCTTTCATGTCGGCTTCGGACAGGTCTCGAAAGCGTTCTCTAAGTGGAGCTTGAAGTGCTGTTTTGAACAGCCTCTTTGACAGCTTCATTGACTGTTTGATCAATCTTATGAGGCAGATCCCGAAGCTCCAACGTGAAGACTCTAGATGAAATACCTTGAACAGTTTTGTCTTGAAGCTTGTGTCTCTTCTCAAAGTTAGCACGTACCGTTTCCAGTGCCGAGACACGAGATGCTAACGCATGATCTGTTATGCTTTGTGGTTGTGGAGGTGGTGGTGGAAGGGTTGTTGTTGTTTTTTTGGTTGTTACTGTAAAGACTGGTTCTTGAAGGGTAGGAGATACAGGTTTTGGAGGTGTGAGATCGACAACAGGTGTGGATAGTGGAGGAACAGAGGAGGACGCTTAATGAATCAGAACGGTGACCATGGATTCGACTTCAGTTTCCATATTTGTTTTTCCCAGATCCTCTTCCGTTGGTTTGTCACTAAAGAACTGATCACCGAAAGTATAGGCATCCAGATTCTTCATGGATGAAAGAGTCCCAGTTGAGCTTAGTAGATTTTCCACGTGGACATGTTCCTCATCAGGATGCCTCAAACTTTCATGTACTTGAGGATACATAGTGGCAACAAAGTCATCATGCATAGGCTCAGGGTCAGGTCCAGCAAGAGCCGCATGACTTTATCTAGGGTCTAGTTCAGCCTGGTCTTCTTCCATGAGAACACGCTCCGGTGGTGGTCGAGACTCGGGTGTTTTACCAGGGTCTGATCCAGCCTGGCCTTCATCAATTTCCGTAGTCTTTTCCTCTAGATTTACCTTGTTAGCCACATCTTCTCCTTGTTCTTCACCAATATTCAGGATCTCAGTATCTCCTTCACTGTTTATCTTGTCCGTGTCAGCACCTGTTTCTGCATCTGTGGGAGACGGAGTATCACGAACTATATTTGCGGATGTATCATCCTCAGGTTGTGCAGAGGGCCCAGTAGATGCTTCCTCAGTCACTGGGATCCGCCTTTGAAAAATGTACTGATCCGTGGTACTTGTCTTCTTAGGCGTTTGCAGTTCTAAAAGCGATTGTGCAACTTGTTCATCTGTAGCAATGCCTTTCCCTTTACCTTCAACTATAGGGAGTTTTTGAGTGATACCTGAGGCAGGTTCACGATTAGCCACACCACCGACGGGTGGTTGAAAGGATTCCAGGCTCATCTGAATCCCTCGCTGAAGATCATAATCTACCTCTTCACCTTGAGGTTCAGGTTCAGGTTTAGGTTGAGCTTGTTCTTCATCAGGTTCGTCAACAAGCTAGAGAGAACTCTTCACGTTTCGAACTTTCCTCACTTTACCCTTGCCGGCTTTTTGTAAGGGAGTAGGCTTGGTTGATTTCTCTTTTATAGGTTTTGGCTGTTTAGCAGGTGCAGGTTTGGATTGCTTAGAAGACACTGGCTTGGGTTGCTTAGCAGTTGTAGGCTTCTTAGACTGATTAACTTTAGATGCTGACTTCTTCTTTCCTCCCTCTACAGCTTCAATTTTATGATCATGCTTTGCAACCATTTACAGGTAAGCGTTGTAGTAAGGTGCGTTCCTAATATTGTCCGTGATCAGCTCCTTAGGGATTTGCATTCCAAAGACTTCATATTCTTCTCCTTTGGGGACGAACTTGAGATTTCCAAGATGGTGATCATCTTCTGTCATGTTAAACGGAGACCCAAACCTTTGGTGAATGTTTTGTTTTCTCCCCAAATGGCAGATGATTAGCTTTGTAAACTGACAATAAGGAATAACATGAGGTTTGATCTTCTTGTCCTTTTTAGTAGACATACCCAGATTGGCCTTATCAGCGAAAAAAGTCTGGATAGCTTGTACAAATTCTTCCCATATAAGTTCAGCATAGTCAACATTTGTACGGGTAATAATACCCCAAAGCATCTGAAGAACTGGATATCTGGGCCTATCATACCCAGAAGTCTTGCCTTTGAGACATTGGTTAATCATCGACAATATAGCTCTCCAAGGCTGATATAGGTTATTCACAGCCATTCTTGATACAAAGTGAAGTTCCTCTGGATAGCCCAGCTCATTCACAAAGTCCATGATTGCATTACCCGAAGGAGGTGACTCAAATTGATGAGCTTGATCAATGGGTGTTATCTCTAATGCTTCCCTTAGAAGATTTGCGTCCAGTGTGAACCGGTCTTCATCCAACTAAAAATGATAAATCCCAGTATTTGCCTCCTGTGTAAGGGTATTCTAAAACTGTTGAATGTAGATAGCTGGAACAGAAGTTGATGCAGTGAATGCTCTAAAGAAGTTTGTGTTTTGTAGAATATCCACAGAGATCTAAAAGATTAGGTTCCTTTGCTTATTTTAAAGATCCAAGACATAGTTACTCTTTCCAATAGGCACCTATGCACCAAATGGTAGTATCTGATCATCAGATGTTATGGGAGAAGGAGCGGGAACATTCTCATTAGCCATGTTAACTGCACAAGAATATCAACAAAGATAGGCAGACATGACATATATTTGATGTTAGATGAGAATATCATTCATGATGTTTGACATGCTTTGATTGATTAAGGTGTGATTAAATCAAGTATGAAGGAATATTTCACATTGACTCGGTGGTCATTGACTTGGGTTAAATCAGAAGTCAACATAAGTCAACATTGGTCAAAGGTCCAGAAGATATCCGTTGAACTCAATCACAAGTTAACAAGGCCCGGATGGAAGTTAACTAGGTAATTGGGCCTTTGGATTGGGCCTTAAGAGGGTATTAGGATTAATGGTCCAAAACTTTGGAATTCTGGCCCAAACCGCTACCCACTTGACACCAAATTGCTATGAGGCATTGGCAGACAAACCGCTATGAGGTGGAGCTGTCAAACCGCTATGAGAAAAAATTAATAAATTAATGAAAAATATTAATTTTAATTTTATCTAAACCGCTAAGACCAAATCGCCATGAATATAATAATCAGATTAATCAAACCGCTACCAAATAATAAAAATTCGAAATAGCGGTTTGAATATTTTAATAATAAATAAAATCTTCATCAAACCGCTATCTCATAGCAGTTTGCCTGCATACATTAAAATATTCAATAATAATTAAACGACTATCTGGCACATCATGCAAACCGTGATCTAGAAATTCTAGCAAACAGCTACCTAGCAACTCATATCAAACCTCTATCAAGAACATGGCAAACCGCCATGAAGAAAGCTAAACTTAAGTTTAATTTTCAATCATTTTGGCTATTCAAAACTCAATTCCGGGCATGCTAGATTTTCCTAATCCTTCAGCAATCAATTTTAACTACCTAAAATTTAACATTACATCATAATTGATCCCTACACCATCATTTTAAGCTGCGAACCCCATTTTAAAACATATGGGGGGCATGCACACTTGCTTTGCTACACTAGAAGGACATTATACCAACATATAAACGCATAAAAACTGATTTCAACAACAAGCAACACGCTGTTGACTTTTAAAAGTCAAACCATACATGAAAATCAATTGATCAGGTAATGTACTGAAAGAGGATCTCAACTAAGCATCAAACTTTCATTATCTAGTCCTAAACATCAAATCCCAGCAACAAAATCACAATTCCAAACACTCCATGACATTTTGATCAAGAACGAACCTAGACTAGATCATAGCATCAAAATGTGATTGATCTATCCTAATCAAGGAACGATCGAGTGTTCTATACCCCTATACGCATGTATCCCAATCACAAATTAGCATATACACACACCAATTAAAAATTCGATTAAAACCTAGGTCGAACCTAGAGATTAAGCCCATTTTAATGAGTTTGAAGATGATTCCTCTTAGATATAGTGACAACTAAGTATGAATAACAAAGATTGATGATTACCTTTGCACAGAATTCACGAGAAATCAAGGATTGAAGGTTGGCGATCAAGTAGCGGTTTGCGAGGATGAGTGTGTGTGTTTGACTGGAAAGTGACGGTTTGACCAAAGAACCAAACCGCTACCTATTTATACTATGGGTTTCGGTATTAGCAGAATTGGTCCCTGGGGTTTCTACTTCTTTTTATTTTTAGCTTTGAGGTATTCTAAGGTTTAATAAGTTTGAAGGATGGCAGATTTAGTCCATGTAGTTAATAAGATCTAGGAAACAAGTAGCAAATTGCACATAAGTCCCTAAACTTTCTAACTAATGATAATTTTGGCCCTTTGAGTTAAAATTAATTAACTCCCCCTCAAATTATAACCTCGTATAATTACAAAAACCTTTTTCATTAACTGTGTGATATTTTTAGAAACCTGTTTGATGCAATAAACTTGAAATCACTCTCCCCCTCAAACAATGACCCGTTTTCTATTGAAAGAGCTGTAGTCGTTGTTTGAGTTGAAAAGTTTATTGTGAAAGCCCGAACTGATTAATTTTCAACAACACTTTTTCCACCGTGATTAACACAAATAATTTTGAAGAATCAATTAAGAAAAAATTATTTGGTTATAAAAAGGAAGACTTCTCTTCCGAATAAGAAATAACGCACTAAAATGTACATTATTTCTTGGATGCATGGATATTAAGTAATCCATGCCCGGGAAAAATTAATTACCCGTTTCTAGGAATAGCTGTCTTTTTGACGACATGCTTTCCTCAATTTGAAAAGCGGGTTGTAGTCTAAAATAACTGCAAACCATGAAGACATGTTTTAAAAGATTATAACTTCTCCTTGAACTGTATTTAAAGACCCGTGTCATTATTGAACGACATTTCTAGGTCTGTAAATATTATCGATTTACAGAAGACATGTCTTGAAAAAATATTTTTGGTATTTTCTATATTCTTATTTTTATGGTTTTTGTAGGTTTTATATTTTTGTATTTTTGTTTTTGTGTTTTTAAATATAGACAACATATACATAGGATACATGAAGACTCTCCTTTACTCATTCTCCTCTTCCTGAAGACATGTGCGAGACTCCAGTGACATACTCTTCATTCCAAGTCGCGGGAGCAGAAATTCAAACCGCTCTCTTAGCAATGCCTTAGTGAATATGTCCGCAAGTTAGTACTCCGTCTTCACAAAGTAAAGATCAACCACGCCATTCTCTACTTGCTCTCTTAAGAAATGGTGACGTATGTCGATGTGCTCTGACCGAGAATGCTGTACATTGTTGCAGCAGAGAGCAATAGCACTTCTGTTATCACAATACAGAGGTATCTTATTGAATGCAAAGCCATAGTCATTCAGCTGTGATCTCATCCATAGGATTTGAGCACAACATCCCGACATGGCAATGTATTCAGCCTCTGTGGTTGAGACATGGCAATGTATTCTGCTTCTTCGATGACCAGCTCAATAACTTATCCCTAAGAAACTAAGCACTTCCTAACGTACTTCTACGTGTATCCTGACAACCAGCACGATCCGCATCTACATAGGCCGTAGTGCCATAGCGGTATCCTTTGAATACCAAAGACCCCAGTTAATGGTGCTTCTAAGGTACCGAAAGACCCGTTTAATTGCCTCAAGGTGCTTTTTGGTAGGCTTAGCCTGATAGCTAACACACATGCGTACAACGAATACAAGGTCAGGTCTACTAGCAGTGAGATACATTAGGGAGCCGACCATACCTTGATATCATGTTTGGTCAACTAGAATCCCTAAGGGGTCCTCATCCAGTTTTAATTGATCCACCATTGGTGTATCTACAGGGTCAGACGTATCCATTCCATAGTTTATTAAAATTTCTTGAGCATATTTAGATTGATTAATGAAGATGCCTTCGGGACTTTGAGAAACTTGTAATCCTAAGAAAAATGACATTTGTCTCATCATTAACATCTAAAATTTTGAACTCATCTCAATTGAAAATAGGTCACAGTCTTTAGGATCAGTTGAGGCAAATATGATATCATCTACGTATATTTAAACGAGAAGAATATGTTTGCCTGTTTTCCTGGTGAATATGGTAGGATCAATGACACCTTTGGAGAACTTGTTTTCCAGAAGAAACATAGATAAGGTGTTATACCACGCCCTTGGTTCCTGCTTAAAGTCATACAAAGCCTTATTTAAATGGTAGACGTGAGTAGGATGATCTGGATCAACGAAACCCTCTAGTTGACTGACGTAGACTTCTTCTTGTAGCTCGCCATTCAGAAATACCGTCTTGACATCCATCTGGTAGATGGTCATGTTTTTGCTGGTGGCGTTTGCAATGAATATTCTGATAGCCTTGATTCGTGCAATCGGTGCAAATGATTCTTCGAAGTCGATCCCCTCCTTTTGTCGATATCCTTTAGCTACTAACTGTGCCTTACTCTTTAGAACATCACCATCTCACCAAGCTTGACTTTATAAATCCACTTGAGAGCGATTATCATGACACAGTCCGGTCTTGGCACTAATTCCCATACTTGAAGTCGACCAAACTCGTGAATTTCTTCTTGCATAGCTTCAAACCAGTAATCTTCGGTCACGACAGACTTGAAATTTTTGGGTTCGAATTTTGACAGTACAAAATTGTAGAAGCACCACAAAGCATCGGTGGCTAACTGTTTCCTGGTGGATACTGGACGAGAGGGATTACCAATTATATTCTCCATTGGGTGATCCTTTGACCATTTTCTGAGGTGATCATGTGGTTGAATTACTTGGTCGGATTCAGCTGCACTAACATCCCCTGATGATGACTCAGCAGAACTCAGTTCTGGAGCAAATACGTTTTCAAAGGGATTGTTGTCAGCTTGATCAAAAGGGATGTCTTCAATAGTACGGTCAACTGCAACACCTTGATGTGAGATAGGACGTTGTACTTCCGAAGATGACGGTGAATGAGTTGTTGAAGGTGCATCTTGATCTATTGTCGTAGACGAAGGTGTACCGCTGAAATAACTGGAACTTGAACTGCTGGAGCAGGAGGTACTGGTTGGTCAACACTAGGGGTTTCAAAGTAATCATCGAACATCAATTGAAATAAAATCTCTAAATCTTTATTGGTAGGAGGTACATAAGGAGCTACAAGGGCCGGATTTAGTATGAACCCTGAACTGATTTGTCCAGGCGTCAATAAAATAGGCTCGGGTCCTATACGAATGTGCACAGGAGCCATAGGCTCAGACAACTCATCAAATTATACGTGAATTGTTTCCATAATTTGTTGGGTTCTCTTATTATAGATTCTATAACATTTCCGATTGGGAGCATAACCAACAAAAATCCCAATATCTGCTATTGGTCTTAATTTCCCAATGTCTTCACTGTCATTTGCTGGGTAACAGAGAGCACCAAAAACACAGAAAAATGTAAGATCAGGCTTCTTGTCATGCATAAGTTCATATGGAGTTTTATTGTGACGAGTATGAATTAGGGATCTGTTTTGGGTGTAGCAGGCAGTAGCAACAACTTCTGCCCATAGAAACCTCAAAGCTTTAGAAAATATCAGCATTGTCCGAGCAGCTTCCACAAGAGTACGATTCTGTCTTTCAACAATGCCGTTCTGCTGAGGAGTTCTCGGAATAGATTTTTGGTGAAAGATGCCGACACTTTCATAGAATTCTGTCAGAACTTGATTGACAAATTCTGTGTTTGTGCGGATGTATTTGACAGTTTTATTGAGACCAACTTAAATTTGCTTGAGAAATTTGATGACAAATTCTGGAGTTTCATCTTTCGACCTCAAAAACTTAACCTATGTGAATCTTGAATAGTCATCCATGATGACCAAAATGTATTTCTTCCCATTAATACTCTGTACTCGCATTGGTCCACACAAATCCATATGAAGGGTATGTAAGACTTCCATATTGGTGTTTTTAGACTTGGGTTTATGAGAATACTTCTTGCTTTTTCCAAGTTGACAAGCAGAGCAAAGATGATCTTTCTCAAACTTCAACCTTAGTAAGCCTCTGACTAAATCCTTTCTTGCAAGATCATTGATGGTACCGAAGTTTAAATGATTTAACCGATGATGCCACAACCATGATTTATTCTTGGAGGCCTTGGACAATAAGCAGATAGGGGAGGACTTCATCATGTCTTCAACAAAAATAGTGTATAGATTAGTGCCATGATTGCCTTTGATTAAGTCAACACCATTAACGTCTCTGACATAACATGAATGTTTGCGGAACGCAACTTCAAGATCTGAATCGCAAAATTGACTGACAGAAAATAGATTGTGACCTAGTCCTTCCACATAGTATACCTTGGAGATCACACTGTCACCAATCACGTAATCTCCATAACCCATAATAGCCCCAAAATGATCATTCTGAATCTAACTATCCCGATGAACTTTTTTACCAAATTCCTGAGCCGTGAGCGATCCCCCGTCATATGTTTTAAACAGCCTGAGTCCAAATACCAAAGGACGATCTGTATGACTTGCATTTGAAAATAGACGAATATGGAGAGTTTGGTACGTTAGATCCCTAATTTCTGTTGGTGTCTTGTTGGTTAGCACGAACAGAAAGTTTCACAGAATCATCAATTGGTTGTGTGACAGTTGTAGTGGGAGTGTTAGTGGAAATTGCTTTTTCTTGTTTGTTTTTATGCTGGTACCTAGTTAATGGTTTCTAAGACGTGTTACTTAATCTCTCAGTTATCACAATTCCACTAGTACTAACGCTTTCAGGTTTTTTACAGGCACTACTTTGGATTTAGTAAACCTAGTTAAAGGGCACTATTCTCCTAAAGTGAATTTCCTTCTAGTGGGATGCCACTAAAATCCGACATTGGTAAACAACTTTCTAGTTGCCTGCCAGACTTGCTTAACCTGCTTAACTCTCCAAACCTTGTTGACAGGGGGTTTCTTAACAAACTTCAAAGACTTCACAACACATTTATCATGATTAAAGGACGTTAAGCATTTGTTACAAGTTTTGCAGACATAATTAGAATTCGAATTAATTACAGTACGCTTATAGCTAATACTAGAATCAACACGATTCTTTTGTTTCACACTAGACTTATTATTCCTAGAATGGTATTCTACTTTCTTCATGTCACTCTTAGCTGGCAAGGTCCTATCTTTCTTTGTATTGCTCCTAGGCTTTGACCTGCTAGTTGTAGTGGCATCTTTTACTCCTGTAGAAGGAATCATAGGTTCATTAGTCTTTTTCGTTTTTTGTTGCTCAACATGTGTTTGTGAGCTATTAGTTGAAGTTTCACCTGGTTCCACAAAAGTAACTTGCTTTTTTCTATTTAAAGGGGCAGTAGCAATCTTTCTATCTCTTTTATTAAAATCTTTCGGACAAGTGCCAATCACATATTCAAGCAATTCCTAAGAGTGTTTAGTATAAAGGCAGGCAGATGCAAGTGAGCTATCTAATGGTTTTTCAGCCTTGGCCTCTTCAACAATCTCACGAAGAGTTTCTACACTTTCCTTAAGATGTTTGAGATAATCTAGATGAACTTCCCTATTATTCCTATTTCAAGGGGAATCGGTTCAACATCGATAGCATACATACCAGGGGCAAGAACTTTTGGTTTCATAGGATCAGGCATAGTGACGCATTTCGTTTTCCCTTTTATCTGAGCCTTTAGTGTCTCAATTTCAGATAACAAAGAAGTTGTCTTTTTAATGGTTTTAGCACGCGTTAGCTTGATTGAATCATACAATTCCTTGTAATGCTGCTTAACTTTTTTGTTTTCTCCCCTAAAATGCTCATTTAGATCTTGAAGGGCATTGACTTTTGCATTTAAATATTTGTTCTGAGAATCTAAGGCCTTAAAGTCAAGAATGGGATCTGCCTCACTATGTTTCTTTTTCAATTGGGAAATTGTCTCTTTCAATTCTCGAATTATATTGCCCCTTCCTTAAAGCTGTTCTTTTAGGTTTCCGATCACAAAAACTGAATCAAATACAGGAACATCTGAAGATGTCACTGATTTTTGTTTCCACAACGTTCTTTAAGATGTTGATACTTTAATTGTAAATTTAAGTGTTCCACCTTAAGTTTGGAAAAATGTTTTATCATTTCATCGTGATCATCTTTTTGAATCTTGTGTGTCAGATTAGAATTTCCAGCTTCAAGTTCGGCAATACGTTTGTGTGCAACAGTGTAGGCATCATGCATGTCAGAAAATTTAGATACAGTAAGCACATAATTTGTTGCATTATAAAACACATCTTTGGACAATCATTCAGGAATAAGGTTATCATTTTCAATGAGAAGATTTTTCTTCTCAATTTTAGCACACTTCTTATCTACAGCAAGTTGGTCCACCTCAGCCTCTATTTGATCAAGAACTTCTTTCATTTCCTTAATTTCATTGATGAGAGCTTTTTGAATTCCCTCAAAATGTTCTTTGATTGTTTTGAAAAATGGGATTACCTCAGTGAGATAACATATCTTTGTTTGTTCAAAACCCTTTTCCCCTTCAGTGAGACCCGTAGGTGTGATCCTCTTTTACAGGTTTTATCAAATTCCAAAAAAAGTTGTACTAGAGAATAAATATTTACTTGTACTTGACTTTTTGTTGGGAGGACTTTAGGGACCAGCTCTGCATGTGTATTGGGAGGATACACCGTCATAGCTATAATTGGTTTTGCAGATTTGGCCTTTTCTTTAAGGGATTTGGCCTTCATTTTGAGAAGATCATCAGACCAAAATATCTGCTCAGGGGTTAATTGTTTCTGTGGTGTGAAAGTCGGTAAATAATTCTCTTTTGAGTAATCATGTGGTGCGATCTTAACCTTCTTTTTCACACATATTGGGTCTTTTATTTTTTCAATCATTTGTTTCCTAGTAGTCTCAGATATCTCTAGGTGTCCTCTGAGTCATGAACTAAGGCACGATCATGGTTAGTCTTGACAATCTCATGACCATTATATAGAGCAGGTTGAACTTGCTTTGCTTTAGACGGATAAAAGGGATTCTTGTAGCCTATTGCTACCCTGTTGAATTCATCATAAAAGGACTTAGGTTTGCACAACATATGGACAGTTTGAAGAGACTGGTCTTGTTTATATAGCTTATCTTCAACCATTTCTTTTAAGTGTTTCATGTCTAGAAATTCTTCAAGGAGCTTATTTTCTTTCTGTTTAAAATCTTGTTTTAACGTTGATACTTCTTCCCTTATTAACTTGTTATGGTTAATGGTAGAGTTAAGTTGCGTTTTAACAGAATGAAGTTCCTTTTTTAAAGATTCTTCCTTAACATTATGGTCTTTGATAATCACTCTCATTTGTGTATCAATCATCAGTTCTCGTTCAGTTAGTTCAAACTGGGGCCTTTTTTCATAAACTTCAGCTAATTCCTTATATATAGCAAGTTCAGCAGTTAGGGATGCATTAACAGTTTTGTTTAGTTGGTTAGAGATGACACATTAGGCATCCTTCTCATATATATCATTGGTAATCATCAGTACTGCATCATTAGAAACAGAAGATGCATCACTTTGTACAACTTGAGCTTTATTGTCTTGCATATACTATTCATACAAGATGATATTACTATTACTCCTATATTCAGTATCTGAGTCAACAACATCATTTGGTTGTACATTGTTTTGCATCTCGTGTTCCGCATGATACTCATTCATATTATCGAGAGAGTTATCATGAGCTTGTACCTCAGAGAGAGTATCAGAATCATATGATGGACCAGCTTCATCATAAACTGGTTCAGCAGAAGAGAGATTGGCCATGAACAGTGTCTGAGCAGTAGGAGCTTCATCAACATCATATTCGAAGGCATCACATTGATCAGCTTGAATAATGTTGTCTTCGTTCTTAGCCATATCCTGAACTGGTCCCTCGTCTACATCATCATCAAAAGTGTTGGTTTGTCCACCTGCAAGAAACAACAGCTGCTCCTCATCTAAATCTACTCTATTTTCTCGAGCTTGCATCAGCAACATCTTTTCCTTAAAGTAGTTAGAGTTCTGTGGTCGTTTCGGCTGATTGTAGTTTCTTGCTATATGACCAATCCCATTGCAGTTATATCACTTGATTAGCTTTTCTTTCCTAGCATTTGCATTACCAGGCTCTGAAACTTGAGCTCCCCATTTCTTGGCACAACGGACCTATAATATTGTTTCCTGAACCCTGTGATGTCTCCCCTGAACATTTGAACCACAACCCTGGTCATTCATGCACTGGGCTTGATTGTGTGTTGGAGGGATGGGGGTTTCTCATTGATTGTTGGTTTGAGGAAATTGGGTTTTGTATTGTTGGGCGAGAAGGGAAACTTGTTTCATTAAATTGTCAAGCAATTCATCAGCTGGAGAGAAACCTGTATCAAGTTGTGTGTTATCAATAAACTGAGGTTGGTATGTGACTGGTGGAATGTATGAAGGTTGTGGAGGAACTGGTGATGATGAAGGATATTGATAACTCTAAGTCTATCCTTTTCAGCTTGTGAAAGGTCTGCACCCACTCTGTCTCGTTCAGGTCCTAGATAAGGACCATCAGTACTGTAGCAATTCATCTTCTCACCGTCCCAATTGAATTTGGCCTTCATCAATAACTGAAGTAAGTACTTCTCCATGACTATTTCCCTTACTGTCTAACCGAATTCGTTTTTGTCCATGACTCACATCAACAGTGTAAGCAAAGGGAGGGGGTATCAGAACCGTCCGCATGAATATCTTTTGACTGATTTAACATTTTAACTGATTGTGTAATGATATGATTGGATCGATCAATGATTAGTGATTGTATGTTAAAAGTGATAAAGTGAAATTAAGTTTTTTTGTTGTTTTGGTTTGTTAAGTTTTAAGTTTGAAAGTAGTTCAAATGTCAAAGTAGTCCAATAGTCCAAAATAATGTCTCAACCCGTTGGAATAGTAATCAAACCGCTACTGTCAAACCGCTATTGTCAAACCGCTACTAATGGTAAACCGCTATGAAGACGAACTACCAAACCGCTACCTATAAATGAAATGGGTAGAGGTTTGTTCCCCAAATCTCTATGAGAAATAGTCTTCAAAGACTTGTAAATCGCTATGGTATCAAACCGCTGTCAACACCAAACCTCTACTAGAAGAAGGTGGTAAACCGCTATGAAGAGAAAATACCAAATCGCTACCAATAAATGAAATTGGAAGAGGTTTGTTTCCCAAATCACTATGAGAAATTGTCTTCAAAAACCTGTAAACCACTATGGTATCAAACCGCTATGATTGTCAAACCTCTATAAGTAAATCACTACACTAAACGACAAACCGCTACTGACAAACCTCTACCTAAAAGGACAAACCATTGTCAGAAACGACAAACCGCTAGAACAATGTACGACCCTGACAAATCGCCAGAACAATGTATTACTCTGACAAACCACCAGAACAGTGTACCAAACCGCTATGACTAACAGAACACAGAATACCAAACCGCTACGAAGAGATACAAACTTTTACACCTTAAAACACCTAAAAATCACCCTTTTGAACATTTTGACTTGGATTTTTTTGCACAACTGAGAACTAGAGGGCTATAGCAACTATAAAAACATGAACTTTCACAAAAAAACATGAAAATCAATGAAACTCAAGAACAAGAGCTAAAACCTTCTAAAACTCAACTATTGATCTAAACCATGCATTAAAACGCACACACAAACGATCTAATCATCCCATGAGCTCTGATACCAATTGTAGGATATTGGATATCATCACACAATCGAATGGTTAGTAGATTAGTCGAATGCTAGAGAGAGAAATAAAGAAAATGCACACTCCTCTAGAGAGAGAAAGTGTGTGTGTATATAAAATGACTAACCACCTCTTCCAACACATGGAAAAGGCTTATATAGTTGATACAAAAACCGGCCTAAGGGCCTTGCTAGTGGGCGTACATGTGGGTTTTAATACCCGGCCCAATACCGTATGTCTTACGATTAGCGTTTAACTACGAGCTACAATAAACGATAAAATACACGGGGTGACCGAGTCTTTTCCTAATATCTAACAAAATATAACTTATATATATTATCACAATAAAGGCTTATGATACTTAGTACTTAGGAAACTAAGTGAATTAACTAACCATGCAAAACATGTAGGGATAATTATTGCTAAAATTGGTAAGATGGAATCTTTTTTATTCTTATCATTTTGACCAATTTATTTTGGGGTGAGATTAAGTAATCCCACTACTTAAAGAATTACTTTTACTCTAAAATTGTTTTCCTCCCTTCCCCTCCTCGATTATTCGGCTGAACCAAATAAGGAGCCAAATCAACCCTTTGATTCTTGTTTTTGGTTTTGTGTTGATCATTGTTTGTTGTTTATTGATCGTACAATATTGTGGTATGGACTAGCAATCTCAAGATCTAACAATCAAAGTCTTTGCATGTATTCATCAAAGTCTTTGAATTGGCTAGTGTTTGTTCTTTGAGGAAGTTTAAGGGTTGGTTTTAGATTAGTGATATGGGTAACCAATATCTTGATCAAAAAGGAATGTAACTTCTTGTTTAATCTGTTGTCATTTATAATTATGTTTTAATTATGAAATCATGGAACAATTATGTTGTAATTATTATCATATTGTGATTATTATCATATTGTAATAACTTGTATTTATGTATGACTCTTAGGTGAAATTAACGTTTTTGTTAATACAAATAATTTTTAAAAACGTTATATATATTTTTCAACTTATTTACGTTTTGATAATTACAAAATGTGAAATCATTCTATATAAAAATAAACGTAAACAAGTTATTAGTCATAAATTTTCATTTCGACATAAATCACTTAAGGTACAAACAAATACTAAACTTGATGGATGATCAAATAAATAATTTTTGGTCTTAAACTTTATATTTTTATAAATGTAACAACAAATTTTTTACAAAAATAAATTAGACAGTATTTTTGTATTATTAAGAAATGTTTTATTTAGGTCAATATTCAAAATTTGGTTTTCCCCCTCAAATTAAATAACACCTAAACCAGAAAAACTTTTCCTTAGAAAAACATTTCCCCACAAAAAGACAAAAGTGGGCGTCCTGAAAACACCGGACGGTCCCCTTAATTATAGGACGGTTCCCTTAATTATAGGACGGTTCCCTTATATATAAAGGATCGTCAGGACCGTCAGGTATGTCAGACACTCCCCTTTTTGCCTATAAATAATGGCTCATTTCCAACTATTTTCTTACCTCTTTGCACACGTTTTCTCTGTTTTAAATTAGTTTACCATTCTTACTTTCTTTGATCATTTAACTTGTTTAATCTTGTTTACAAGTGAGTCAATCATTATTTAAAGTGTAAGAGAAGAATACTCATAATCTACAAGATACGAAGTGTTATATTATATTTTGTGCATTTGTAACCTTTGTTACATTCTTGTTATATTGTGTACATCAACCACATAACCTTCAATCTTGTTTAGTTGTCAGATCAGGGTTAGTATTTATGTCCTGAAAATACGTGAGTGACCAGGTTAGTATTTTAGTCCTAAAATACATTTGTGAGTGAGAGATTGGTTCTAGCTAGATTAAAACTCGACATTTAGCTTAGTTTCGGAAATTGGTGTAAGCGATTGTACGGTTTTCTCCGCTTGATGGGAGCTTGTTGACATAGTTAAGTAAAATATCAAGTTGGGTACTCGGGAAGTGGTGTAGGGCGAAGAGGAGCTTCGTTACCGAACTACTATAAATCTTCGTGTTATGGTTTTATCTTTCTAACTCTTTACTATTGTCTTGCATTTTAAAATTCGCAGTTATTATTTTCTATTATTGTTTATTGTGTTCATATTATGATTAATTGATCTCACGTAAACTCGGATCTAAAAGTTTTACAATAAGAAATTTTAAAAACGCTAAAAACGAGAAAACTAGTAACTCACTAAAAACTTGTTTAAATATATATTTACATATAATGAGTTTATATTTTGTAATCATCAAAAAGAAGGAGATTGTTAATAGAAATAATGTCTAAAAGCGTTATTTATATTTTCGACTTTTATACTTTTTGATAATCACAAAATGTAAAAAACATTCTATGTAAAAATAAACGTAAACAAGTTATTAGTCATATATTTTCATTTCAACATAAATCACTTAACGTATGATCAAACAACAATTAAACTTGATGGATGATCAAAGATATTATTTTTAATCTTAAACTTTACATTTTTATAAATGTAACAAAACATTTTTTACAAAAATAAATTAGACAAAGTATTTTGTATTATTAAAAAATGTTTATTTAGGTAAATATTCAAAATATGATTGTTCTCCTCAAATTAGGTAACACCTAACTCAAAAAAAATGTCCCCACAAAAAGACAAAAAGTGAGCGTCTTGAAAACATCAGGCGGTCCCCTTAATTATGGGACGGTCCCCTTATATATAAGGGACCGTCGGGACTGTCAGGCGTGTCAGATGCTTCACTCTTTGCCTATAAATAGCGGCTTATTTTCAACTATTTTCTCATCTTTTTGCACACAGATTTCTCTGTTTTAAATTAGTTTGCTATTCTTCATTTCTTTGAGCATTTAACTTGTTTAATCTTGTTTACAAGTGATCCAATCATTCTTTCAAGTGTAAGAGAAGAATAATCGTAATCTACAAGATAAGAAGTGTTATATTATAGTATGTGCATTCGTAACCTTTGTTACATTCTTGTTATATTGTGTACATCAACCACATAACCTTCAATCTTGTTTAGTTGTTAGATCGGGTTAGTATTTAGGTTCTGAAAATACGCGAGTGATCAGATTAGTATTTTAGTCCTGAAAATACATTTGTGAGTGATTCGTTCTAGCTAGATTAGAACTCGACATTTAGCTTAATGTTAGAAATTGATGTAAGTGACGATTGTACGATTTTCTTTGCTTGAAGGAAGTTTGTTGACATAGTGAAGTGAACTCTAGAGTTGGGTACTCAGGAAGTCGAGTAAGGCGAAGATGAGCTTCGTTACCGAAGCACTATAAATATTCGTGTTGTGGTTTAATCTTTCTAAATCTTTACTATTGTCTTGCATTTTATAATTCGTAGTTATTATTGTCTATTATTGTTTATTGTGTTCATATTGTGATTAACTGATCTCACGTAAACTCGTATCAAAAAGTTTTGAAATAAAAATTTTAAAACGCTAAAAACGGAAAAACTATTCAACCCTTTTATTTTTCCACAATATCTTTTTTTCACGACTCGTAAGTGCCAAACTAATTTGGTAACTGGAAGCTGAAACGAAGATGATGAGTCCAAACTCTTTTATTCATTTTTATAATCTTTATAATAAGTTAAAACCTGATATAGCAAAACATCAAACCGGTCTAGTAAAATATTTAGGGTGCTACTATTGGTACCCCCTTGGCTCACAAAAAGTAGAGATGTTCCGTACTTTTTATTCCTTTTGTTCCTCTGTTTACAGTGCAACACAGTTTTTTTATCAGTTTTTGTTTCGTATTTCTTGACAGTTTAATACTTTTGACTTGTTAAAACTTTATATTTTTTTTCTGCACATTCCGTTTCACATTTTATAACATAAACAAAATAATAAAAATATAAAAAATAAAAAAAAAATCAAAAAACACAAAATTATAAGGGGGGGGGGGGGTACAAAATTATAAGGTAGGACTCACTGTATTGAGAAAAACAAAGTTGGTTACCACGTTTTAGAGAATTAGGATAAATAACCACAGGAAGTATCCACACCTCTTCGCCAACGTTATTCCAGAAAGACACTCAAATTGAATTTTAGGATGAAATTCTTTTAACATGGGGAGACCGTGACAACTCACATTTTAGGTTATTTTTCCGTCAATAAACTCAAAATTATTTACTTTAACCTTTTGGTATGTGCTTAATTACACATACCATTTACCTAGGAAAACGAACTTAAATGACCAAAAACATACCAAAAATACATTGTATTTGTGTGTTTTGCATTTATATTGTGCAGGAAATGGATATCAACAAAAAAAGGACACAAAACGAAGCCAAAACGGATAAAACCGAGCACGAAATGGAGAGAGCCTGAAAACTCAAAAAGTCAAAGTCAAAAGTCAACCCCGACAAAGTCAAAGTCAAAGGCAGAGCCATAAATGAAGAAATACTTAATGGGCCAACCCGTACCCATCTAATGGGCCGATTCAGCCCATTAAGGTATTATATGAAGACTTAATAAGCCTTATACCTTTAAAAACCCAAAACCCTTTACCCGACCCAAACCATAAAGCCTAATTCCTTTTTAACTTAGTTAAGCCCAAAATCCCTATACTGTTAACACCGTTTGTCACAAGGACCATTCATTCAATAAAGATATATAACTTCAGGGACTTAAATTGCCAAACCACAAAAATATTTACACCTCAAAGGACTGTGGTTGCAACATTAATATACAACCCCAGGGGCCTAACTTGTCAAATCCTAAACCCTTCACCCCTGTTATCACTAAAACAGTGATAAAAACAAACGAACCAAATTGGCGCCAAATTTCCTAAACAGTCCCATTCGTCAATGGAACATGACAAAATTTCAATGGCTATGATCAAGGGACTTGGGCAACACTCAAGATGGACGACTATGATGACTTTAGGACTCTACTCACACCAAAAGCACAAGTGCTCAGCCCTCTCACAAAAGAAACACACTCTAAAGAACCAAGACCCTTAGCTTATTATATATATAGGACTCTTGTAAGCCTTAAATGGCATCTAGTTTAGTTTTTTTAGCTTATTTACTTAATGTTTTACTTACTGTCTTTTAAATTCTAAGCCTTGTAATCTTTTTAAGTTTAATGAAAGTTTAAGGAATTTTATGTTTTAAAATATGTTTTTAAGCTCTTATTGTTTTCAAGTCTTGGTTAAGTTACTAAAACTTCTTATTAAAACTCTTATAAGCTGTTTATAACTTAAACAATGAAAACTTTCTAGTTTTGTGTTGTTTAAGAACTAGTTCACATAGAATTCACTCAAAAAGCTATTTGAAAGATAAGCCAAAAAGGGAAGGGCTTAAAGGGTGTTTACTAGCTTGTTCTTGAACAAGCTAGAGCTTGTAGACAAAGCTCTTAAGAGCTTATTTGCCCTTGTTTAGAGCAAAGGGCTTTGTAAGTTCCATTTTCTTTCATTTTTAAGCTTTTACTGTAGCATTGCTTATTACTGCTTATTTACTGTTTGTATGTGTTTATTGCTGCTTATTTATGTTATTGGATGCTTATGTATGCCTTCTTGTAGCTTAGATATCTTTTGTTAAAGTTTTAGTTTAAAAAACTATCTTATTTTGCTTTGTACTGCTTGTTCACTTTGCTTATTTAGAGTGCTTATTTGTGTTTGAAATCTGCTTATTTTTGCTTAATATTGCTTTGTGGTTACTTGTTTTCAAAACTCTTGGCTTAAATCACTTAAAAGCAGTCTTAAAATGGATTTCATAAATTTAAAGGGGTGTTTGGCATAAGGTGCTAAATGGGTTAAATTAGTGTGAAAATTGATTTGGGTCACTTGGGTAACTTTGACAAGCTTTCTTGAGTCAACTTAATCTGTTTTTGAGGGTTTCAAGGTTTAAAATCAAGTTTTAAGGTTTTTTCTATAAGGTGTTCAAATTTGTGGTCTTAGGACAATTTTGAAGTAGCTTATTTGATTAGGACTTTTTAATTAGCTTTTAAGTGTTAATTTTGTGTTGTTTCTAGTGTTTAAATGCAGTAAACAAATGTGGTTACAATTGCCTTTGTTTGTAAAAGTTTATCAAAATCTGTCAAATAGTTAAGTGTCATTGTGTTTACCAAACTGCTTTTTCAATTACTTTTTCTGGCTTATTCTTAATTTTAAAATGCTTTTTGAAAGATGATACTTGTTCTTTGAGGTTTAAATTCAATCTGTTTTGAGGTCTTATAGTCATAAGGATCCGTTTGTTTAGCTTATTTTGAGTTTAAAATTAGTGGTTTAGTTAGTTTTTAAAATCCAAAACTCAGTAGCTACTGAGTAAATAAGCATTTTTCACTTAGCTTTTTAACTGCTTATTTGATTATTGTTTTAGATAGCCTACAATACCAGCTTTTAAGTTTTATAGGTCTCAGACCCATAAGGTTCCATTTTCTAGCTTAAAAATAAGCTAGAAAAGTGTCCTCTTGGCAGTTTGGTTAACAGTCTTTGGCCAAAAGCTTAATTGCTTATTTGAGCTTCTTAGCTTATTGCATTTGCTTAAATTAGGTTTATATCTTCTTATTAGGATAGTTTTAGCTTATTCTAGCTTATTTTACTTAGGGTAGAGCTTATTTGAGCTTATTAGCACTTTTAGCTTAGAAAATTTTAGTTTAAAAGTCTTTTAGTGCATTTGTCATTTAGGCTTAGTTTTGGCTTATTTTCTTAGCTTATTTTAGTTCCTTAGTGCTTAATAGGGTTAGCTTATCATTGGTTTTTAGCTCATTAGTTTCCTTGTTGCTTATTTAGTATTTTTAATATTTAATTTAGTTTAAAATCATTTTTAATTCATGATAAAAAATATAAAAGTCAAAAAAATATAATTCTTTTTTTTTAAAATTTTCTTTTATCAAATAGGACTTAGGAAAATTAGATTTGCTTTCGTAGGGTTAAAATTGTAATTTTAGTTTTTTAAAGAACGGGATTAGATCCCGTTTACGTTTTTCGTGTTTTTAAGCTTAAATCGCTTTCGTTTTTGGTTTAGTTTTCTTAGTTCTTGAATTTTAGTCAATTAGGACTTATAAAAGTTAAAAAGATCATTTTAGGATTTAATTTTGATAGATTAGGATTTTAAGTCGCGTTTTAGGATTTCCGTTTGCGTTTTTAGTTTAAATTTGTGTTGCCTTAATTGTTTTTAGTGTAGATTGCATTAATTTTCCAGTAGATTTAGAAAACAAATCAAAATCTTTTTCTATTCAAGCATCAAATATCAAACTGACTTTTGGCTTTCAAATTTGCATTCCTCGCCGGGAAAACGACCCGGGAATATCATATACTACTCGGATTTTATTGATTTTCTTTCTTTCAACCTTTTCAAGGGAAACTTGAATTGATTTAGTTAATATAAGTAGTAGTATTTATTATATTATTATTTATATTCATACCTTATTTGAAAGCGATCAATTTTTGGCGCCGTTGTCGGGGAGGAGTGTAAGACGATTGTCGTTGCGTTTGACAATTAGTGCTTTGAAGATCCTTCCGTGTGAAGTTATTTTGCTTATTTTCTTATAAAAATTAAAAAATACAAAAAGATTTTTTTTATATATATAAGACAAGAAAAAATCAAAAATATAAAAAAATTATCCTTATATATAAATAAAATGAATCAATTATATAATACTCTCAACTTTGAGTATTATCATTAATAAGTTCCCGAACCAAAGATCAAAAACTTGCCTTTTGTGTCACTTGCGAGGTACGGCTCACCTTTGAAAGTTAAACAAACTATAAGAGGGGTATAAGGAGGGTTGTTCCGAGGAACTACGACCCTAAAGGAGAAGGTTTTTAATAGCTTCGCGCTTTCCTACTCCTCCGCTCCTTTGTGCGTTTTTCTTTTAGAGAGCTACCGTGAAGCTTGTTGATTATTAGGATTTAAGTTGTCTTATCTCATTGTCCGTTATTAAAATAAATCTTTGTGAATCAATTGTTGAAAAACCAAAAAAAAATTTAATTAGTATAAATTCTCTTTTTAGTGCATGCGCACTCGTTCTAAATCCCGTAATTTTAACCGTCCTCAACAACAAGTCCCACCGGCTTTTGTTGAACCATTTGATCTTGAAGAACCTATTGAAAATCAAGATCCTCCCGTAGTTACGATGGCCGATACACGTACTATGGCACAATTGCTCCAAGCACCCACCGAGGGTTACGAGGATGCAATCGTTGTTCCCGCGATCACCGCGGACAACTTTGAGCTTAAGCATGGTTTGCTTACTCTTGTTCAAAATAAACAATTTTTTGGACATGACAAAGAAGACCCTCATGCTCACATTCGTTATTTCAACAAGATCACTTCTACGATGAAGTTCCCAAACGTCCCGAGTACGTCGGTTAAGCTTATGCTTTTCCCATTTTCCCTCGAGGGGGCCGCCCAGATTTGGCTTGAAAAAGAACCCCCTCGATCGATTCTTACTTGGGAAGATCTTGTTTCAAAATTCATAAACAAATTTTTCCCTCCCTCCAAAACAACAAACCTTCGAAATGAAATCACAAATTTCCAACAACGATTTGATGAATCTTTTTATGAGGCATGGGACCGATTCAATGATCTCCTCCATGCATGCCCACATCATGGTTTTTTGGAATTACATCAACTTGATACTTTCTACAATGCTTTGAACTCTTATGATCAAGATTCGTTGAATTCCGCCACGGGTGGTAATTTTTTGGATAAAATGCCTCAAGATTACCTAAGAATCATCGAGAGAAAATCCAAAATTCGTCATTCATGAAGCAAAGCGATTGTTGCCAAAGTGAGTACGAGCTCTTCTACCCCCGGTGTTTCTCCCGATGTTGCCAAACTTAAAGATATGGTGAAAGCCTTGCTCCGCATTACCAAGCTCCGGTTTACCAAGCTCTAGCTCCTCAAACATAAGGTGTGTCAAAGGAGGACTTTCAAAACTACATCAAAGCTAATGATGCGGTTATGAAAAATATGCAAAACCAAAACAT
>BQNB010037378.1:5682-49484 GCA_026074375.1 Tanacetum coccineum | reverse complement strand
TGATAGTTCCATAATAAATGTATGAAATGTTTTTTAGTATTTAGTGAGAGAGAAATTATCTGCCTTTGGTTGGGTTTCAGCCATCTTTTGTTTCCAGCAAACTTGATTCTTCCCTCTTTCTGAGACTCCTGAAGAACTTGGATTTTGATTGCTATTTTGTGTCTTTGCACCCTTTGCTAGATGGCTCAAGCGACCGCTTTTTATGCACGCCTATATTTCTTTTCGCAAGTCGATGCAGTCATTAGTGTCATGCCCGTGGCCGTTGTGGAACTCACAGTACCTTGTGCGGTCTCTTCAGTGAGCGGGTGCGAACATTCGTGATGGAGGCCGAAGAACTGCCTTTCCTTCGGATGTGGCGTATATCTCTGCTGGAGATTTAATCAAAGGGGTGAAAGAGGAATTGTTGACGTTGGTACGCTCATTAGGTCTAACTCTGAGACGATGGACATATTTGTCTTTATGTCTCCTTGAGGTGTCTTTGTAGCCTTGACCAGACTTATTGTCATTAGGTACCCACCTCGAGTCCTTCAGCCGGTTTTCTGTATTTGCTTCATCTGCTCTTATGAAGTTGTGTGACTGATGAATGCTCCGGTTATCATTCCGTCCGATCGGTCAGTCATGTGCAACGTTTCTTTTCTGAACCTTTGCAAGTAGTCTCTAAGTGATTCGTCAGAGCGTTGTTGAATACCCAGAATTTCTGCCTGGGTTTTTTGAAATCGTCTTTGCTGTAAAAAGTTTGCGCGAAACTTATCTCTTAGCTCGTGAAAGCTATTTATGCATCCTGGTGACAAGTTGTCGTACCAGAATCTTGCTGTCCCGCTTAAGGTGATGTGGAAGAAACGACACCACGCGGGTTCTGGAAGTTTATGCACGTCCATAGTTCCCATGAATATCGTCAGATGGTCGTCTGGGTCTGTTGTGCCGTCGTATGTTTTTAAGCTTGTTGGCACTTTCAGCCCATCTGGCATGTCATAATATCTAATTCGCGTTGTAAAAGGCGATGCCACCAACCGTTTCTTTAAACGTAAATGGCTTGCTGTAAAAAGCAGCATTGGTTGCATGTTTTTGTCTTGGGAATCCATTTGGGTTTTCGAATGCTGCCTTGCCCTTCTTGGTTGGCTTATCGGGTAACATGGTGTCTTCTGGCATTCCTTGAGCTGCTCCATCTGTCAAACCTTCGAGGTCTGATTGCCATGGTTCCATAATAGGGTGGTGATCGTTGTTTGGTATTGACGTGTGATGGACCTCTTTTCTTTTTAAAGAAAATGATGAATACATAGTATTGATTTGTTCAAAAGTTTGTACAACGAATTGCATGACTGAGTCTCTAGGGGCATTTTCAGATGTGTTTTCAGGAATACGATCAGGTGTATGATTTTCGGTAGTGGTGAGGAAAGTGTGTAATCCTCACGGCAATCCTTTAGGATCAGGCTCATTAGGTCCATCCCCTAAGGTTTCTACCGGCATGGTGAACGGGTTTTCTTCCGCCATATAACATCAGCTACGAGAATTTATAGGAATTATTTCGGTCTCACGGATGGCGCCAATTGATGATACCAAAAATAGCAGGTCCTCAAATGAGGTCTTTGGTGTCGAACGGATGGACCAATCTACCTGTATCACTCAACAAAGAAAATCCACGTTAGAACTTACCCCGAGGCTTTGCCCCGGGATTGAGCTCCGACGGTTAAGTCAGATGATAGTTCCATAATAAATGTATGAAATGTTTTTAGTATTTAGTGAGAGAGAGAAATTATCTGCCTTTGGTTGGGTTTCAGCGGTCGTATTTATAGGCTTGTGAAATTGCTAGCGAATCGTCACAATCGAATATTGTCAGATATATTCGCGAATATATTCTGATATTGGATAAATATATTCTTGATAAGGAATCTCTCATCATTGCCTATTTCCTATTTGGCAATCTATCAATTCAAAATTAAATGCTTTCATATGGTGTATTGCTCATTTTTTCATGGTAGCCCACACGTGTTATAGAGATAAGGAATATATCCTTATTATTATAGATGGTGCACATGCAAAATGTTCATTTTTATCAAGTGCATTTCATTTATTGCAAGTACATGTATCATGCATTTTTCTCAAGGGTGCTACTAAATCTACCGGAATTTATTTAAATCTCGAGAACTGTATCTTCTTTTTCACTCGTATTCTGCAACTTATTTAATTAAGTGGGACCCGTTTCATTTCATGAGACTATCAGAGTATATGTTTCACTTGCAATCATTAAATTATGTTTAAATAATTAATTTGATTGTTTTTCTTTTATTTAACTACGGCTCCATTTTTTATAAAAGGGCATTTACATCTATATCCTTACAAAAGTTCAATATCACATCAATATCATTCTCAATTTTGTAATTACGTCATTATCCTTCATTAACTTTTATAATTACATCAATATCCTTCCCAAACTTTTATAATTACTTCAATAAACTTCTTAAACTTTTGAAATTACATTAATATCCTTCCCAAAAATTTAAATTATCATATACATCAAAAAATCAACATGTTTTCTCATCAATCGAGGCCAAATATGCATATGAACAAATAAATATATATGAGCAATATTTTTTCATATTTATATCCAAACTTTTGTAATTATATCAACACGTTTTTTTGTCGTTCGAGGCCAAAAAGTATATATGAATAATATGATCATGATCAATATAAGAGATAAATAATAGTTTCATAATCTAAAATCATTATAATTATGATTTAATTGATTTTTGAACATATATATCCTTCTTAAAAGTGTGAGAAGGATATTGATGTAATTAATTTTTTTGTAAGGACGTTGATGTAATTAAAAAATTAAGAAAGATATTTATGTAATATCAATTTTTGAGAAGGATATACATGTAAATCTCCCTTTTTATAATGTCATTTCTCTATTCATTTATTTGCATGTATAAGCTTAAACATTCATTCCGTCCAAAAATAATTATTCGACAAAAACACATTTGCTAAGGGTAAAAGACGTATATTACAACGTACTTTTAAAAATTTGCCGACTTAAAACGTTTACCTTTTTATTAACATGAAACATACATACTTTCAAATTTTGTCCTGACTTGAAACACAATATATACTACTGTTAGTATATAATGTGGTAACATTAATCCATTTAATTAACGAACGTTTGCATGATTAATCTTTTATACTAACGGCATTTTAGTTAAATAAAAATTTTTTGTGTTCTAATTATTTTTAAAACTTAATATTTTTTTATATAACAAAACACATATTTTAATACACGTTTCTATACATTTTTTATACACGTCTTTATATAAGTTTTTATACACCTTTTTTTACACACATTTTAATACACGTTTTTATACACACATTTTAACACATATTTTTATAAGTTTTTATACACACATTTGAACCCACAAAACTACAAGTATATATTTGGATCGATCAGTCGTTGTCGTTCTTGATCTATTTGAGGATCACTGGCCTCGAATTCAGTCAGACTTGGTGCGGTTAGATGCATCCAACAAAACTACAAGTATATATTTGGAACAAGAAGTTATAAAAAACTATAAAAGCGTACGATTAGCTGTAAAGTTGATGGAAATGCCAAACACGAGATTGATTGTTGTTTCTGCATACAATCGAGTTGTTATAAATCTAACTAATGAAGGAAATGTCGGAGGTTGTATTACGACTTTCTCGCTTTGTTCTGGTCTACCACAATCATAGCCACATGAGACGATTGTCATTGTTTCATGTTAATTGTGTAACCACTATTTAAGTGGACTTAGCGCAAGGTTGCCCTTTACCGATGACTCCGTCTACTTTCGGAAGAACATATAAAAGTTGACATTGCACTGATGGAAAAACTCATATGTACAGTCGTCCCGGAAGAAGTTTCGTGAATAGTTATTTTCGTATTCAATAATTTTACCAATTAAAAAAATTATGTAACGTTCTATTTATTGTAATTCTAGTTTATACATGCAGAGGGCCTAATACATTGATGATAATAACCTTTCCTTGTCTTAATCCTACTGTGTCAATGTGCTACTGTGTAGACATTGTTAAAGGCTTCACTTATCATCATAAGGAAGGTTTCCTGCTGTGGTTGTAGGCCATTTTGGTTATGCCAGGTCTGGTTATGCCATTTTGGTTGATCCAAGTTGTTGGATAACAGTCTTGGAAATGTAGCCAAGAGGGATTGTTTCCCTGAGTAACTCCTAGCCATTTTGTGACGCCATACATTGGAAATGTAGCAAATTGGTGGTTGATCTTAGTGAGAACAGGAGTTTTATCCCTCCCTTTGTGATGCCTCTTACCAGAGCCTCTATGCTAAAGATGTATTCTTTGGTATAGGTAGGGTGTTTGTAGGAGGAAATGTAGCAAGGGAAGGGAGTTTCTCTATGGTTGCCTAGTCTGATTCTAAATCATACTGATTTGAGAATTCAGATTAGATGAATGAGATGATTAGATTGGTATGGTCTGGTCTGGTTCTTATTATTTCAAGAACATGTATGTTGTCTGATATCCTTGCAGTTAGGATGTCTGTTGTATTTCCTTCTTTGTATAAAGGATTGGGCATGTCCAACGTCCTTTATAAGTTTTGTATGCATCTCTTATTGGTAATATAAATTCTCCTTTTACTAAAAAAAATACCTAAACACTCGACATGTGACCGGCTCGTGAATTTTGGATGCCCTGGGCATGAAAAAAAAATTGTCCTCCAAAGCATCTAAGTTAGGTGGATGATGATACCAAAAATAGCAGGTCCTCAAATGAGGTCTTTGGTGTCGAACGGATGGACCAATCTACCTGTAAGAAAATCCACGTTAGAACTTACCCCGAGGCTTTGCCTCGGGATTGAGCTCCGACGGCCAAGTCAGATGATAGTTCCATAATAAATGTATGAAATGTTTTTTAGTATTTAGTGAGAGAGAGAAATTATCTGCCTTTGGTTGGGTTTCAGCGGTCGTATTTATAGGCTTGTGAAATTGCTAGCGAATCGTCACAATCGAATATTGTCAGATATATTCTGATATTGGATAAATATATTTTTGATAAGGAATCTCTCATCATTGCCTATTTCCTATTTGGCAATCTATCAATTCAAAATTAAATGCTTTCATATGGTGTATTGGTAGCCCACACGTGTTATGGAGATAAGGAATATATCCTTATTATTCTAGATGTTGCACATGCAAAATGTTTATTTTTATCAAGTGCATTTCATTTATTGCAAGTACACGTGTCATGCATTTTTCTCAAATGTGTTATCTTTACTATGCATGTCGTCACCCCCCTAGCATAGCATGGTAATTATTACTATTGCCATGGTTTGCTATAGACGTTGTCAGCCTATGTTTTTATAAGTTTCTACTTACAATGCTCCAAGTGGTCACAAGTATTAAATTCTTTTGATTATTATATATTTTCTTTACTCATATATAAATGTAGGTTCTCTTCATTACATAGAAGGCACTAGATTAGTTACGGATATGAAGATCAGTAAGTGAACATTTCATTTCTTTTTGTATTCTTGGTATTTGTTCATGTATTATATTTTTATTTTTAATTGTTTTATATCTCATGTAGATTCCAGCGATCGTAACATGCGTCCTAGTAGCGAAAATTCACCCGCTCAAGCTAGTGGATCTCAAGGGGCTGTGAAGAAGGTTACCAATAACCCGTCGTTGCTTCCACCAGATTTAGGGCCGGTTGCAGATGATGTTGCTTTATCTGACGATGTCACGTCCGAGTACATGTTTATGCCCTTGTCCCATGAATCAGTGAGCTATTATGAGAAGAAAATTCATGATATAACTAGTGCCCTTTTATATGAGAACAATGATTTAAGGTCTAAGTATACGGGAGCATGTTCTAGCTATACTTACATATCTGAGGAGCTGAATAGGTTCAAACAATAAGCGGCGGACTTAGGTGACGCTGCGGCTTCTTTGCAACGAGAGAAAGAGTCGCTAGCTTATGAGATGGTATGGGTGATGCGTGAGGCCATCCCTTAAATGGTTGGTAAGGTTCTGACAAGTCAAGAGTTTGAGGACGAGATAGCAAAGGTGCGCACCTTTTTGGTTGATCAGGGGCGTGAGTTGGGTAGGCGTGAATCGCGAGACCTTTCGCTGACCATGGCAAGTGGTATGAACCGTGTGGAACCCGACCCTACTATGCTAGAGGAGATTAAAAAGGTCGAGGCTGGTTTGAAGAAGGAAAGTTGGGATTGTTTGAAAGAAATAACCAACGCCCCCGAGTTATCGACCTCTGTGCTTCGTTTCGTTCTTCGAACCGCAAGTGGTGCAGTTTAAGCTCGCGGACTCTTTGGGTTGTTTGTATAATATACTAGTTTATCATATGTATTTTGCGGATGGGTGTATGTTTGCTAGTTTTGTCGTTGTACGATGTCGGGTATAAGCTAGCAGTTGGGCAAACATACGTACTACTTAACCCTTATGTAATATATCTACTTGTGTTTTAAATTTTCATGTTGCTACTTGCATGAAATATATAAGGTTGTTCGTTCATGCGAAAACTATGAAACTGTTCATGCTTGTAAATTTAAATGAAAAATATTGTACTAGTTGTGTCTAGTGTTCAGCAATCTATATGCATTTTTTATGTACGAATATGAAAATGTTGATGTAAAATATTATCATTGAATATAGCATGATAACTTGGTTAAAGAGTTGTTATTAATGAATAAAGAGTGTAATGCATTCAAAAGGTTCTTATGAATTGAATTTTGCACTTCTGATTGTTGGTATCCAAAAATGCATGCATTAAATAATGGCTTTATGATGCCAATGTGGAATCTAGATAAAAGTTATATTGTTTATGTTGTGTGTTGTTGTCATTGACTTTTTATATTTTTGTGACTGAAAAATGTAGGAATTTAGTACTCGTGTGAAGCTTTTTATGCTTGGCCTACATTGACTATAAGATTTCAAGTATGATGTGTGTGAGCAAAGGATAATTGTAACTTTGCATTTATCTTCATTGATCATTAATTTTACGAGTATTATTCTTTCATTATTCATGTGTTTCATTGTCATGATTTTTTTTTGTAATTGTAACATCTTCAAGATTTCGCTTAGTAGAATTTGTTGGGCCCAAACTTGTTTAATCCCTTAATGACGGGATAATATTCTGGATTTAATCATGTGCATCTTTGAGCTTGATTTATGTAGCTTCTCACTCGTATTTATCCTTTACTTTACAGGATACCTGAGATTAGGGGTGGCAATTCGTGTCGGGTTCGGGTTGGCGGGTTCGGGTTGATAGGTTGGTGGGTCAGAAAACCCCAACCCGAACCTGACCCATTTAAATAATCGGTCATCTTTTGTCCAACCCTAACCTGTTTTACACATAACCAAACCTGACCCATTTAACGCCGTATAAATACTTGGGCTGTCGTTAAATAGGTATACATTGTTGAATAGGTTAAACAAGTTTCGGGTTGACCTTTTTAACCCGTTTTATATACAAAAGTTGGCACATTACATGGGTTAAACAGGTTACATGGGTTTGTGGATCGACTCGTTTAACCCATTTCACACATATAATTATATATAAATAATTTTTAATTTAAGAAAAAATCTTAAACGGGTTGGCGGGTTGACCCACTTAATTTATTCCCAACCCGAACCTGACCTGTTTAATAAACGGGTCAGATGGGTCGACCCAAACCCGACCCGAAATGTTTTAAACTCAACCCGAACCTGTTAATTTTCGTGTCGGTTTCAGGTTGGGTTTCGTGTCGGGTCAAGAAATTGGCCAGCCCTACCTGAAATTTGTGCTACGAACAACATATCACCTATTAGATTGTCTACTTCAAAAGGCTCAAATTGTAAGTAGGTAGCTTTTTCAATTGATAAGAAAATTTATTTAACAATAGTGATCGTACAAAGTTATTAATCTTACATGGTGCTTTAACATGGGTAACTTGGTACGAGATACGATTATTTATTGATTCGATTTTTAGATACAAAACTTGCGCAAGTTCACAAGTGTGCCATGTTCTTGTATTGTTTCCGTCTGTCCCAATTACTTACGTTCCCTGGACATTTGTCCTCGATAATTTGATATTGCACTTCCTAGTGATTGGGAATCAAGTTACTTTGGCCCTCTTGCGCTTCTTCATTTTTTACGGAGCACAATAGACTCCATCTTGAGGTGTCGGTGACGGACCTTTTGGTTATAGTATTACTCCGTTTGGTGTTTATATTTGGCTTCGCGAAGTGCCGCTAGTTCCCTTGTTTCTTCTAGAAACTCTAGATTTAAGCGAAGTTCTTCATTGTCTTTGTTTTCGTCATATGAAGATATCCGGTAGGTAGGGATCCCTAATTCTGGGGGAAGCACAACTTCAGACCCGTAAACCAAACTCAATGGGGGTACAGTTGTTACCTGCTTTTGTTGTCGTGCGGTATGCCCATAACATGTTTGACAATTCTTCCACCTACTGGCCTTTTGACTTTCCTAATCTCGTTTTGAGTCCTTGGAGGAGGGTTCTGTTAGTTACCCCTGTCTGTCCGTTCGCTTGAGGATGTGCTACTGAGGTAAATTTATTGCCTATATAAGCTCGCTACACCAGTCACGAAATAGGTTTTCTGAGAATTGTTTTGACCATTGTCGCTTTTAACCCTAATTTGATGCCCTAATTTCCAAAACGACACATAATGTTGGTCCAAACAAATTTGAGAATGTTTTTACCCGTAATTGTTGCCAGGGGTGCAGCCTCTACCCATTTAGTAAGTAATCGATTGCAACGTCTAAGGAACTTTACTTTTCCTGGTGCTCGGGGAAAGGGCCTCTATTTCGATTCCACTGATAAAATGGCCACGACTATAGATCTTGTCATGTCATACTATGGTTTTTCGCAATATTGAGCGTGTTCTTGACAATTACTGCAATGATGATGATATGAGTCGCATCTTGGTACATTGTCGCTAATAATATCCTAGGTTTGAGCTGCCTTTTGGTCAATGTCCTTGCTTCCGCGTATGCTCCACATGACCAAAAGTTACTTCCTAAGAATATATGTGCTTGGTTAGGACCAATGCATCTCAGCCATGGTGCTAAGTAACCCTTTCTATATAGAATACCACTCTTTAGAGAGTACTGCGGCGCTTTGATTTGAATTCTTCTTGCAGCGATTGGGTCGTCTGGGAGCTTTCTGTCCTTCAGGTATTCAACGATGGCACTCATCCAGGTTACCTCTGATTCATTTATAACATTTATTGATGTAGCCTTAGTGCTTCGACACTGTATGACTTTAACCAGGACTTTCTTAGTGAGATGCGCGAATGAGTAAGATGCAGTTTGCTCAGTGCATCGGCAACCCCTATTTTCTTGAGCGAGGGACTCCGTGTGATTGAAAATCAGTCAAGTTTTCTTGTAGGTGTTGAACCTTAGGTTCAGATATCACTTCAAATCGACTTCTTCGAGTGTCTTTGTACATCCTTTCACATGTTTCACGAGAAGTGAGTCACTAAACACTGGCAAGGTGGCGAACGCTCCATCTTGATGGCAAGCTCCTAATCCAGTTATTTAAGGCTTCATATTCAGCTTCATTTTGTTGGAGGCTGTAAAATTTAAAGCGTAATAAGACCTGGCTTCCAGAGCCTCACTGGCGTTTAGGCCCTGTCGATGAATAATGTCCAAAGTGGTGTTTTATCTGGGATTTGGGTTGGCGAGGTCGTTGCTTCTTCTGATATCTTTGGGCGCATTTTGATTGAGGACTCGGCTATGAAATCTGCAACTACTTGTCCTTTCATTGTAGATCTTGGCTTATATCTGATATCAATTCACGATAGCTCGATGCCTATTTGTCAATCGACCTAAGTTCTCTGATTTAAGCAACCTTGTCGGATGGTTGATTGTAAGTACACTATCGTTGTGCCTGAAGTATCTACGTATCCGTCGGTGGCTGAGTGTACTCGTGCGATGGGCTTAACTTTTGCGAGCATTGGATATTTAAGCTTCCAACCCCAACAACTTTCCTGACAAAGAAGATCGGGTTTTTGGACTTTTCCCTTTCTGTCATAGTACGAGCTTATTTGTCTCGTGATACACTGCTAGTATAGTATTAACTTTCTCTTGGTGTGGTACGTTAGAGGGCGGAGAGACTGCAGGTGCTGTTTAAGTTATTGAAATGCTAACTCGGCTTCTTGTGTCCACTGGAAATTGTTCTTGTTCATACATCCATTGAGCGTTTTGAAAAAAAGGAGTACTTTTTCGGCTGATTTAGCTAGGAAACGGCCCCAAGGCTTGTACTAGCTTTCCCGTTGAGCTTTAGAATTCCCTGACAGATCGAGGAGAGACCATATTTGATAATTGGCCTTAGACTTTTTCTGGGTTTGGCTTCAATTCCTTGCTCTAGTGATCCCTGTTGCCCAAGAATTGACCATTTTAACGCCGAACACACATTGTTTTTAGATTATCTTCATGTTGATGCGCCGTATGTGTATTAAAGTGTTTCTTCAATATATGCAATCAAACCTCCCAACGTTCCTGCTTTTGAATCCACCATTTCATCAACATAAAGATTCCATATTTCGGCCCAAGTTGACTTAAAATGCTTATCTACCAATCGTTTGGTAGTTCACTCCCAGCGTTCTAAGCCCGAAAGGCATCTTTTCGTAGCAGAAAGTCCCGTGCTCCGTGTAGAAAGCTGTTTTTTCTTCATCCTCTTCTGTCATTCGTATCTAATGATACCCTTTGTATGCATCGAGAAAACATTTAAATCTAAATCCTTCCAAGGATTCGATCTTTTGGTCTATCTTAGGTAGAGGGTAGCTGTCTTTTAGACAAGCTTTGTTTAGATTTGTGAAGTCAATGTACATGCGCCAGGTTCCATCATTTTTTCGTACCATTACTGGGTTGGCGACCCAGCGAGGAGAGTAGACTTCCTTGAGAAAATTAATTGCTTTACCAGCATTTGATTGACTTCTTGGTTAAACCTCGTCATGTGCGCTCGGGCTAACAACGCGCTTCTTCTGTCTACCTGGAAAGTTACAATGGTGTATGTTTAGCTTGGTATTCAGCTATCTCTCCTTGGTAATTCCAGTCCATTTCCAAGTACGACCATGCAAATATGTCATGGTTACCGCGTAATAGCTTTTGCAACTCTTCTTTTAGTTTTAGTGGCAGGCTTGTACCAATAATGACTTTCTGATATGGGTAAAGGGGATTTATCTCCACTTCTTCTTTCTCACTTTTATTTTCTGGCGATGCGAGTTTGGTTGCTTCCTCGGGTTCTAGTTTCCTTTTCCGGGAAACTTAGAGACACGTGTTTTTGCAAGGCATGTCTCCTCGGACAATGGCTACACCTGTCGGGGTGGAGAATTTAAGGAGTGGGTGTATTGTAGAGGCAATCGCACCTAGTTGTCTCATGCCCGGTCGTCCCAATATTCCGTTATAAGGTAATGGAGCTCGGACGATCAAGAAATCTATGGTGACAGTTTTGCTACCCCTCCTGTGGTAATCGAAAAGAGTTAAGGGGATAGTTATGACTCCAAGGGGCATAGTACTTGCCCTGCAAACCCTACCAAAGGTGATGTTGGTGATCGGATCAATACTTTGGCTTCGTTGGTTAGTTGTTGGAAACAATGTTCGTACATTATTTATGTTGAGCTTCCTCCGTCTACATATACACGGTGTATGACAGTTCCTCCAATGTCAGCTTTGATAATGACTGGGTCCTCACCATTACAATGTTCCAAAACCAGGTCCTCTTCTGAGAACGCGATATTAGTGCCTGGCGGCGATGCATCTGGTCGGTGGCGTATTGGGGACCATTGTGTGCTCGTCATTAATATTTCATTTGTTTCTTTAAGCTCAACCATCTTTTGTTTCTAGCCAACCTGATTCTTCCCTTTTTCCGAGACTCCTGAAGAACTTGGATTTTGATTGCTATTTTGTGTCTTTGCACCCTTTGCTAGATGGCTAAAGTGGCCGCTTTTTATGCACGCCTCTATTTATTTTCGCAGGTCGATGCAGTCATTAGTGTCATGCCCGTGGTCGTTGTGGAACTCACAGTACCTTTGGTTTGCGGTCTCTTCGTTGAGCGGGTCGAACATTCGTGATGGAGGCCAATATCTGCCTTCCCTTCGGATGTGGCGTATATCTCAGCTAAGATTTAATCAAAGGTAAAGAGGAATTGTTTGATGTTGGTACGCTCATTATGTCTAACTCTGAACGATGGACAATTTGTCTTTATGTATCCTTGAGGTGTCTTTGTAGCCTTGACCAGACTTATTGTCATTAGGTACCCACCTCGAGTCCCTCAGCCGGTTTTCTGTATTTGCTTCATCTGCTCTTATGAAGTTATGTGCCTGCGTAAACAAATCCTCCATCGAGGCGGGTGGCCGTGCTATAAGATCCTTGAAGAACCTCCCTGGACGTAGTCCACTAATGAATGCTCCGGTCATCATTCCGTCCGATCGGTCAGTCATGTGCAACGTTTCTTTTTCGAACCTTTGCAAGTAGTCTCTAAGTGATTCGTCAGAGCGTTGTCGAATACCCAGAATTTCTGCCTGGGTTTTTTGAAATCGTCTTTGCTGTAAAAAGTTTGCGCGAAACTTATCTCTTAGCTCGTGAAAGCTATTTATGCATCCTGGTGACAAGTTGTCGTACGAGAATCTTGCTGCCCCGCTTAAGGTGATGCGAAGAAACGACCAACGCGGGATCAGGAAGTTTTTTATTCACGACTTATTTCCCCAAGAATATATCGTCAGATGGTCGTCTAGTCTGTTGTGTGGCGCATATGTTTTAAGTTTGTTGCACTTTCAGCCCATCTGCATGTCATAATCTCTAATTCGCGTTGTTAAAAGGCGATGCACCAACGTTTCTATAAACGTAAATGGCTCGCAGTAAAATGCAGCATTGGTTGCATGTTTTGTCTTGGGAATCTGTTTAGGTTTTTCGCTGCCGCCTTCCCTCTTGTTGCTTAATCGGGTGGCATGGTGTCTTCTGGCATTCCTTGAGCTTCTCCGTCGGTCAAACCTTCGAGGTCTGATTGCCATGGTTCCATAATAGGGTGGTCATCGTTGTTTGGTACTGACGTGGGATGGACCTCTTTTCTTTTAAAATAAAATATTGAATACATAGCATTGATTTGTTCAAAATGTTTGTACAATGAATTGCATAACTGGGTCTCCAGAGGCATTTTCAGATGTGTTTTCAGGAATACGATCAGGTGTATGATTTTCGGTAGTGGTGAGGAAAGTGTGTAATCCTTCCGGCAATCCCTTAGGATCAGGCTCATTAGGTCCATCCCCTAAGGTTTCTACCGGCATGGTGAACGGGTTTTCAAGGATAATTGTAACTTTGCATTTATCTGTTGGTTTTTACGATCTATTTAACCATTAAATATATCACGAGTACGCAGCGGAAAAGATAAACACGTATAAAATATGTAATTAACAAGGGTTCAAGAAAGTGTACCTTTAAGCAATTAACGAATACACCGTCTTGAATATACGCGTGTGTATAATAAATAATACAACGTGAAAACCGCCTAAGTTACAAAAGTAGATAACCTCTATGGTATGCACACACTACACGTCACCGTGATACGTTAGAACGCTAGTACTTGCTTCATGAATAAAACAACCGAACACGATGTTCTTGTTATTGGATATTACGTTGATCGAATATAACCCTTGTATTCAATGTGCCGATTATATGTAGACAAAAGAATAAACACCATGATATCAACAACATACATAACATCATCATGCATTCTGCATGCGTATGATGTTCATGTATATATCACATGCAACTAACTTGTATCAAGGTTTAAGGGATGTTATCTAGAATCGGTCTCAGCATATAGTAATATATGTCGTGTGTCGTTTTGGGGATACATCCTCATCGCATATAATGATCCCTTAGGGGTCATTATATAGCTCATTAACTTGGTCTTCAAGTTAGAATATACCACCTCCTCTAGTTTGCTAGAAACGACATCATGACCCCTCATTCTTTTTCTAGTTTGACCGTTTTAGATATTTCGTGAAACATATTAATATTAATTACATTAATAAACGTATCCTCTGTGTAAACGCGTGTGCCCCCATAGGCTCATATATTTCTGGCCGTATATTTATTTATGATATGGACATATCCCAACAGGTCTCACTTGGACATGTCACAAATAAATATAACAACATTGGATAGCGTCTAGCAACACGCCAATGCTCCCAGAAATACCTGAGTGTACTTTCGTAAAGTCACAGTTAAATGATTTATGAATTTACAATCCTTTTGTTTCCGATACCGTGTTAAAAATGGATATGGATCTAAGTCATTCCATTATTTAACGATTCTGTTTCTCGTATATATGATTAATCTAGATTACTAAAAATCATTGAGACATATCTAGATTTATGAATTTACAATCCTTTTGTTTCCGATACCAGTTGTACCCTACAAAATGTGAAATGGGGTGTTGGCACCACACTGATCCATTCACCAAAACGAAACTAAACGAAGTACCTAGGATGCATCCATACGCTCCCTGCAAATCAAATTATATATGGCCAAGTGCATAATAGAGCACACAAAATGAAAGGGAACGCCGTGGACTGATCACACCGCCACAGATAGTGTCACGCCATTGGTGCCTCAATGATGCGGCCATGGTACCTCCATGGCTAGTTAGCTCGGGCATCAGAACAAAACAAAGGGTTCATATAGCATATCGAAACGAAACATATTATGTCCAAAAAAAGAGATCATGTCTAAACAAAACGGATAAGTTCATATCATCGCAATATCAAATGAAGCATGTATCAAACGAATTCAAAGGGCTCAATGAAGTTATCAAATAAGGTTGCAACAAATAACGAATCATAGGATGGGAAACATAAATAGGGATTTCAGCGAGGCAAATAGATACGGAGCAAAAGGGATTTCATGACTTTTCAACCTCATATATAACACCCCAAATCACCGCCAATCCACCGCAAATTATGGTCGCAAATCACCTTCTTTCATACCAGCACTAGACCGTCGTTCAAACCACCACTACACCGTCGTTCAAACCACCATCACACCGCCGTAATTATTGCCGTAATAATCGTTTTAATCACAACCGTCTACCACCATCTACTACCAAAATTACCACCGAAATCATAACAATTCGATCCATATGAGTGAAGAAGAAGCAGAAGCTGATGGAATTCAGTCAACAAGCTCATATTACACAAAACTTTCAAGTAAATTATTTTTGATCAAATTTAATTGTAGAATTGTGAATTAGTATGTATTTGAAGTTATTATCATTGTTTAAATTGTAAATATGTCACATGTAAGTGTATAGATTACAAATTAAGTCTTGATTGTTATAGGCGACTTAATTAGTTTGTGTAATATCTTCACGCGTGAAAACATCAGCAAGGAATTAGGTTTTTGATGTTGCTAGCGGATTTTTAAAGTATATTCACATGTGAAAAGTTTAGCAAGGAATTAAGTTTTGATTTTCCTAGCGGATTTTTAAAGTACCTTCACGAGTGAAAAGTTTAGCAAGGAATTAAGTTTTAATGTTAATAGCGGATTTTTAAGGTATCTTTACGCGTGAAAAGTTTAGCAAGAAATTAAGTTTTGATGTTACTAGCGAATTTTTAAAGTATCTTCGCGCGTGGAAATTATTAGAAATGAATGAAACTTTAATGTTATTAGCGATTTTTTATACTAGACGTGCAAAAATAAGATATTGATGTTTAATAGACGATTATTTAGCTTAGTAAGAACATCTTCGCACGTGAAATTTATCATCAATGAATGAAACTTTGATGTTACTAGCGGATATTTTATACTAGAAATGCAAAAATAGGAGATATTGATGTTTGATAGATGATTACTTTGTTTAGTAAGAATATTTTCGCGCGTGAAAATTGTTAGCAAAGAATGAAGCTTTTATGTTACTAGCAGATTTTTTATATTAGAAGTGTAAAATTAGGTGTATTGATATTTAATAAACGATTATTTAATTGGGACGAAAGGATTAGTTTGTTGTGATTTGTGATTTGTGGTTATGAGTTTGTTGTGATTTGTGATTTTTGTTTTTTTTACGTTGTTGACGAGTTGTGAAGGAGGAGCTGAGGGAAGTGAGAAGTGAGTTGTCACATGGAGATAGAGATGTGTTATTGTTTCTGAAATGATCAAGTACAAGTATTATCACGTTTTTCGCCCGATTCATATATAAAGTATAAGGATATCATTAATTGTCATGACACCTTAGAGTTTTTTTGATGCTTCATTTAAAGGTCATTTAGAGACAAAATAATTGCCGATGTTTGAGTCATATATTGTGGAGGAAGAAGAAGGTTAAGGTAACAAAAACAAATATCAACTCTGAAATAAAACTAAAATCTTAAAAATCTTATATCCTGACTGTTTACATTAGATTAATGTTTCTCACTTATGGAATACACATGTGGTTATGGCACAGGGTATAAGGCATGTAGGATAGAATATGGAATAACGTTTGCTGTCAAATGTAAGGAGCTTAATATTCTAGAGACCCGTACACATTTTATAGTATGTTCAGGATTGCTTATTCAATTTAAGTGCTTATCCGCTTGCTTGTAAAGGAGATAGGCAACCTGAAGTGGTTGGTTAAGATTGCTTATTTGCTTATATAAGAGTAAATAAGGCACTTGAGAATAAAAATAAGCAGATTGGTTTCATTTCACCCATATGAATGGACCCTAAAATAAAAAGGTTAAATAAGCAGATAATGAACTTAGATTAAGCAATCCCAGACACCCCCTTAGCTTTACTTCACACATATACAAGGATCCACAAAATGAAAATGTAAATTTGGTAAAACAAGTGAAGCTGCTTATTTCACTGTAGTCTTATATTCTCCTCATTTGACAGGTACAATATTAACTGGAATTACGGATTGCTTTCACTAACATGTGAAGATCCATCATTTGCAAACCCTGAGGTTGATGGAGCATTTGGAGACAATAATCTCGGGAACTTTGAATTTGTTTCAGCTATTTTTGTGTTTCGCTTGATTCACTGTAAGTAAATAACAAACTTTGATAGTTTCTAACTTCTCATTTACTTGTCTTTTAAGCAAATATGTGCAGTTGATGTATTCGAAGTTGCTGAAAGCCGCAGGAAAGTGGGTCAACTCATTAAAGTCAAACCTTTATGGGCCCTAGCTATGATTGATGAAAGAGAACTTGACTGGAAAGTTATTGCAATTTCATTGGATGATCCTAGGGCGTCACTTGTTAACGACGTTAATGATATTGAGAAACGTTTCCTGGTATGTTCTTATCCAAGTGATCACGGACATTATTGCATATACACATGTTCCGCTTGATAAAACGGAATGAATTGAACAAACAAGATGTTGAATGGTTTATAAGTTAAACGGTTACGAAATTTTTAATGATGTTTGGAGGTGTCAAAATGAGAGATCAAAACGTGTACTTAAACTAATAAGTTATAAACTATAAATACAACAGTAGCGGTTTTCTACTTAAACTCCTTTTTTGCAATTTCCTCTTATATCCGTAAGCGCATACTTTTTCCAAAAAAGAGTGTTTTTTCCTCTTATGTCTAGGGGCAGACGTCACTATTTGTTTATTTTTAGACATAAGATGCAAAAAGGAATTTTTCCCACTTCAATTTTACAACTTTTTTCTCCTTTACGGACTTCAAATTTACTTCTTCTATCGCAAACATAGTATTGCATTGCTTTTGTGAAATTTCAAAGATTAAATTTGTTGTGCTTGTTGCTAATCTATACATGGATAATTTTTTATCAAGCAATATAAATGGTTTTCAGTTTTTATGTTTTCTAGTGTAGTGTGTTCATAATACCGAAACAACCCTCTAATAGATACAATTTGTGTTGGGTCAGATGTTATCTTGGACTTTATTTGTTGTGCTTGTTGCTAATCTATACATGGATAAATTTTTATCAAGCAATATAAATGGTTTTCAGTTTCTATGTTTTCTAGTGCAGTGTGTTCATAATACCGAAACAACCCTCTAATAGATACAATCTGTGTTGGGTAAGATGTTATCTTGGACTTTATTAAGCGAAGTGACATAAAGGTTTCGTGCTTGTCCTGCTTTATGGAATCGAGTTGGTCATATATACCAAAAGTTTAAAGCAATGTGCTTGGAGGTTGAAGAAGCAATGTCTCAGGTATTACTCTAATAGTTATAATTGAACCGTCAATGAAGTAGTATCTTTGTTTGTCTCGTTTATTAAACATTCTTAATGTTAATGCTTGAGCATCTGCTTGTAAATTTATGGCCTCATTTTTATTTGACTTAACTTGTATGCTAACTTCTTCAGGATACAACTAAATACGTTGAAAATCAAGTCCAGACAGTGGGCACAAGTATGAAAAAGTTATGTTCTGATGTCATGAAATATATGGTACTATCTTTCTGTCCAACTATCTTTCTAGAAATCATTACATGACATTGTGAAATACTATATGTACACAATTGAAATACTTTTTTTCGCATGTGAATATAAATTTTCTATCTTTTTATTGATCTATATTTCAAATTCCAATTACTTTTTAGATTAAAGGTATTAGATTAAACACTCGAGTTACATATAACAGAATACAAAATTTTGGATACAAAGCACTTTGGGTCAACCTACTCATCCCGCGCCCAAAAATGACCAGTTTTGACTTACTCTACTAGACCGTTTGGCATTTGCCACCTTTACTTTTGACTCTTAAGTTGGTTCGGACATGTTTATCTTTGATTGTGGCTATAGGCAATGTCTGCTTATGGTTTTAAGATTGTTCAAACGTTGATATTTGATATAGAACGAGATGTACATTTGAAGAAAGCAATGAATGAAATCAATGTAGGTAAAATTTTCATTTATTTGCGTCGCCCTCTAAAATTTTCTATCTATTTGTGAAATCGGTAAAAAAGATCAATTTAGGTTATTGCTTTTCAGTAACTGGTCAAGTAACGGGTCAATTAAATAAACTAATTGTGCTACAACATTTCATTTTTGTGTTACATTGAAGTAGTATATCTGTTATGTTGAAGTACACTAAGCTATATCATCCTTATGTGATTAAAGATGCATGGTAGGGTCATTCTATGAAACGTCGATCAAAACTGATATATTTTGGTTACATTTTGATCTTAGGCGGGGGTTTTTTGGAACATTCAAAATATCTATGACCATAAAGAAGGCGCAGATGGTTGTCCAGGTTGAGGTAGTGCGTGTCCAGAAAGTACTTGTTGTGCATGTCTACTTTATTTTTGTTCTACTTTAGAAATTTATGTTTCTTTCTTCTTATGAAGGCTTATACTTTGATATTTTACTACTTATTTTAACTTTAATTTGGTTTTTCTTGGGTATGACGTTAGTATCTTACGTCATCTATCTTGTTGCGCAGAGCTGAGTTTGATGGCTACTATGAACATGCAGAATTCTTCCACTGCTGAACCATCAAGCCATCCTTCTTCTTAGGAAGAAAAAGAAGGTGGCAAACCTTGGGAATGGAAAGTTGATTGGTAACCTTTGGATGATTTTGTGGAAGCAGCTAGTAGTAAATCTTCCAAAGTCAACACTTAGGGATCTATAGTCAAAGCAGAACCATCATATACCGTAAGAAGTGTGCGCAAATCTAAAGGGAAAGATCAGTTTCTGAAATATAAAGTTGAAGATATAGATGATACTTCTGAATCAGTAAAACTTAAAAAGGTAAGAAGGTATTGCAAAAAAAGGCGAACGGATTAGGGGATTTGAGTGTTACTGCCGCCCACGCCATGCTAGATGCTGGTGCCAACAATGTTGGTCCAGAGAAAAGAAACTATCCTATGTGGTTCCCGTTGGTGCCAATTAAAGATGAGTGAGTATTCTGTTTCAGATTTTTGACCAGTAGTCTTGGGGGGTGTTTGGATTTGCATGTACATTTTGAGATTGATTACATGATACTAACTAATTACAATTACAAATAAATAGCCATAATAAAGCTGCCTTTATAGAAGGCAGCGTTGGATGAGCTTCTGCTGTTTAAAAATAATCACTATGTACACCTCTTCTCATCCTCTCTCTATGGGACATTATTGAAGTTCATGTACATAAACCATTGCCATCTTACTATTTATTTACACTTTATATGCTTGTAAGTAGAGGTAGTAATTAGCTCATTAATAGGTCTACTGCCTGGGTTGTGTTTGATCTCGAATGATTCAAATAATGAGTTAAAAAGATCATTGGCCAAGTCTGTTCAAATATTTGGATTATGATTGTAATAATATTGTTTTTGTAATTTTTATAAATGCGTCAACTGTTTCATAAAAAAATGGGTAAAATGATGTTTGCAGATCAACACAACTCAGCTCTACACGGAGTACTTAACACTGGCATGTTGCAACCAGGACCTGTCTTGACCTTATCATTCCCCCCACCATCACCACACACTCTCTCATACATCCACACCCATCCATCTTCTGACCTCAATATCTGATCCACAACTAGCTATATTCTGTCTATGTTAGTGTAGTTATTGAATGTTACTCGTATTAATGGCAGAGTTCCTCTTCCAGCATGCACGTCTGATCATTTGGTGTGTATTTATATTGATCATCTTTAAAGATCAAATGAATATAATGTTGTTACTCTTTTGCAGGTTGAGAAAATCGTATTCGTAGTGTTCTTCTCCGGAGAGCAGGCAAGGACTAAAATACTCAAAATTTGTGAAGCATTTGGTGCAAAGTGCTATCTTGTTCCAGAGGACTTGACAAAGCAGAGTCAAATAACTCAAGAGGTGTGTTTTAAATGGAGGAAAAATATAAGTTAGAGTAACTTCATATTTTTTCCTTTAAAAAGATGTATCTCTCCTTGTATGAACTATTGTTGAATGTATGCAAAGTATTATATTATTGTCGAAATGTGGAATATTCAGATGCTTAGTCATATGTATTAGACTCTGACTTGGAAACCACTTTCTGAATCTATCGTTTTGCAGGTTCTCTTATGGCTCTCTGAATTGGAAACCACTTTGGATGTTAGGATTCGTCACCGGAATGCTGATCTTTAGTAAGGTGTGCTTATCCATGGTTTTTTGTATATATACATATTTTTGTTTGACAATGGCATATATTAAACTTATCGCTCGTGTCTGTATGTAATGTGATAAATTATAGGTTAAAAGGGAGAAAGCTATCTTTGATACGTTAAATATGTTAAACTTTGATGTCACAAAGAAATGTCTAATTAGAGAGGGATGGTGCCCTGTATTTGCTAAACCCCAGGTATTTTCCTATACATTGTAGAAAAGGTTATTACTTGAATATATGTTATATACATTATATTTTGAATCTTGGACCATGGGCTTGAAATGAATCCAACTTTTGCAACCAAACCCAGTCATCTTGTATGCATTGCTTTCTATGTATGTTGAATTTTCTTCTTGAAACATATTTATTGGCTATTTGGTTCTTATATGTTATATCATGTTATAATTGACTTCAGATTCAGGAGGCACTTCATCATGCAACATTTGAAAGCAACTCGCAAAATAGATGTGGAGATTGGTCACACTGGAAAGACCATACATCTACCATACATCTGGAAGTCAAGATCAGTGACAGCAACAATTGTGTGAAAGGGGAAAGATACATGATAAGAATGGTATTCCGTTACACAAGAGTGTCTGTCCTTTCATGGAAATCTGCTCCAAGGGTTACTCTACCCTTGGAAACCAAGGCGTCATTCTTTGATCTTCCCTCCATCTTCACATTTGGTAGATGCAGATATAACTAATTATGCAGATAAAACCAGGGCATTATTAATCTTTACTAACTGGTTAGGGACTACATCCAGGTGATGGATTTGGCTGATGGTCACGTTGCAGCACTCAAGAAACTTTTCACTAAAGTAGATATAGGTCAGTAACAATAACTGCATGCATGATATCACCTAATCTATTATTATATTGCTGATATATATCAATTATTATCATTGCTGACATATACAATGTTGCTGTTTAGGTTGTTTTGCTTGTAATCTAGGGACCGGTAAGGGGACCTCTGTGCTTGAAATGGTTACTGCATTTGAGAAAGCGTTCGTAAAGGTACTTTCAATGCTTAACCATCCATATCACTTGTACATTATATTGTATTTAATAACAACTTACTACTATTTTATGAAGATTCTTGTTAAATTCTGCCCAAGAAAGCCAGGAGATGCTACTGAAAGTTTACGCGTCCATTGACAAAGTTGTAAGTGAGCTTGATTAGAAGTAAGTTATCACATGTCTTTTTTGTTCTATGTAAACTGCATTAATCCAAATTTTGGGCAAATATTATAGTTAAATCACTTATTTACTTATTGACATCAGTACAATACATGGTATTTCTTTGGTTTGCATGAGCGTTTTATTTTATCAATGTATTCGTAAAATCAAGTGTCTTGGTTTATATAAGGGAGGGAGTGTATTGGAGTTTGTTTCTTTATAAGTGGTTGTGTTGGCCTATTTAGTGGTTTCAACCTTTATTTGAGATGGTTTGGTTATTTTCAGGGCAAAGTATGGGATTGATGAGATGTGCAGAGATGAGTGGAACTGGGCAAGACAGAACCCGTAGGGATACCATAAGCCGCCACCAAGTAACACTTGAGGTTGTGATTCAAATACAATTGTCTTTTGTAGTAGTTGCACTTGTTTCTGTAATATGTGAATTTTCCGAAATAATTTCTACATGGGTTACCTTGTATCTTTAGATTCATGATGAACTAAATCCACCCTTGTGGCATTCAATTCAATTTTTCCTTTTCTATTTGACATAGCCCAAGTTTGATAAGTAGTGTCGGTTTATAATTTGCTTAAATTCTTGTAATCTTAACTCACAGATAGGTGATATCATTGGGCAAAGTAGCCCTTTGTTACGAAGATAAAAGTTCTTGTAATCTTCTTTATTTGGGTTAAAAAATGAGGTCTCTGCGATATTTTTCTTCATCATTTTCATCTAGGTGATTTTGATCAGTAACAACCAATGTGGGTTGTTTTACAAATGCCTTTACGAAACATCAAATGTGACACATTTTATGTGGTTGTCGATGCCGGTAGAAGGTACAAATACCACGTATCTATATAGAACAAATTATCAGTACTTTTCACATTTTCACATGTGAAGGAATGCTATAGTTTGAATTTATACCAATTAGTTAATTTTTTTATTTAACATTGGTTAATTCACACATGATAGTATATATTAAATATGTTAAAACACATGAATAAAATTAAAAAAAAAAGCAATGAAGAAATAAAAAGTTAAAACACGTGAAAGAATCATACTTGTTTAATAAAAGTATTTTTAATACTAAAAGTGCAAAAATAGGAGCTATTGATGTTTAATAAACAATTATTTAAGTTTTGTAAGAATATCTTCGTGCGTCAATATAATGAGCAAGGATTGAAGCTTTGATCTTAGTAGCTTATTTTTTATACCGGAAGTGCAAAAATAGGAGATAATGTCGTTTAATAAACGGTCATTTAAGTTTTGTAAAAATATCTTCGCACGTGAAAATTATAAGCAACGACTGAAGCTTTAATTTTACTAGTGTATTTTTTATAATGGATGTACAAAAATAGGAGAAATTCATGTTTAATATACGATTATTTCATTTCTCTAAAAATATCTTCTCGCGTGCAAATTATGAGCAAAGATTGAAGCTTTGATCTTACTAATGTATTTTTAATACTAGAAGTGCAGAAATATGAGATATTGATGTTTAATAGACGATTATTTTAGTTTTGTATGAATGTATCTTCACATGTGCAAATTATGAGCAATGGTTAAAGCTTTGATCTTGCTAGCGTATTTTCTATTCTATAAGTGCAAAAATAAGAGATATTGATGTCTAATAAACGATTATTTAAGTTTTGTAAAAATATCTTTACGCATGCAAATTATGAACAAGGATAAAAGCTTTGATATTACTAGCGTATTTTTAATACTCTAAGTACACAAATAGACTATATTGATGTTTAATAGACTATTATTTAAGTTTTGTTAGAATATCTTCACGCGTGCAAATTATAAGCAATGATATAAGCTTTGCTCTTACTAGTGTATTTTTATAATAGAAGTGCAAAAATATGAGATACTGATATATAATAGATGATTCTTTTAGTTTTGTAATAATATCTTCACGTGTGCAAATTATGAGTAAGGATTTAAGCATTGCTCTTACTAGCGTATTGTTATACTAGAAGTGCAAAAATATTAGATATTAATGTTTAATAAACGATTATATAAGTTTTGTAAGAATATCTTCACTCGTGCAAATTATGAACAAATATTGAAACTTTTATCTTACTAACGTATTTTTTATACTAGAAGTGCAAAAATATGAGATATTCAAGTTTAATAAACGATTATTTAAGTTTTGTAAGAATATATCTTCACATGTGCAAATTATGAGCAAGGATTGAAGATTTAATCTTACTAGTGTATTTTTTAACCGAGAAGTGCAAAAATATTATATATTGATGTTTAATAGACGATTATTTAAGTTTTGTAAGAATATCTTCACTCGTGCAAATTATGTGCAAATATTGAAACTTTTATCTTACTAGCGTATTTTTATACTAGAAGTGCAAAAATATGAGAAATTCATGTTTAATAGATAATTATTTAAGTTTTGTAAGAATATCTTCACTCGTGCAAAGTATGAGCAAATATTAAAAGCTTTTATCTTACTAGAGTATTTTTTTATACTAAAAGTGAAAAAATATAAGATATTCGTGTTTAATAAACGATTATTTAAGTTTTTTAAGAATATCTCTTCACATGTGCAAATTATGAGCAATGATTGAAGATTTGATCTTACTAGTGTATTTTTTTTAACTAGAAGTGCAAAATTATAAGATATTGTTATTTACGCATGAAAATACTATAACAATCTGCTAGTAACATCAATATTTGATTCATATATAAAATTCTCACACGTGAACATACTTTATAAATTCGCTAGTAACATCAATATTTGATTCCTATCTAAAATTTCACATGTGAATATACTTTACAAATCCGCTAGTAACATCAATATTTGATTCCTATCTAAAATTTTCACATGTGAAGATACTTTACAAATCCACTAGTAACATCAATATTTGATTACTATCTAAAATTCTCACACGTGAAGATACTTTACAAATCCGTTACTAACATCAATATATGATTCCTATCTAAAATTCTCACATGTGAAGATACTTTACAAATCCGCTAGTAACATCAATATTTTATTCCTATCTAGAATTTTCACATGTGAAGATACTTTACAAATCCGCTAGTAACATCAATATTTGATTACTATTTATTATTTTCACATGTGAAGATACTTTACAAATCTGCTAGCAACATCAATATTTGATTACTATTTACAATTTTCACATGTGAAGATACTTTACAAATCCGATAGTAACATCAAAACCTAATTCCTTGCTAAAGTTTTCACATGTAAAGATAATTTAAAAATCTGCTAGTAACATCAAAATTTGATTCCTATCTAAAATTTTCACATGTGAAGATACTTTACAGATCTGCTAATAATATCAAAACCTAATTGCTTGCTAAACTTTTCATTCATGTTGATAATCTGTATTTACAAGAAAATACGTATACATGAGCATATTTTTTGGCGTATGAATAATGTTCAATTACCTATACGAGCTATTGTTACAAAGATTATTCAAGCATCAAACCATTGAAAAAATATATTAAGTTGTTTATTCCGAGAGCATCAATCTGTGTATTGGAGCCCCATGTCCCAGAACGTGTTGTTCCCAATCTGACTGAACTCTAAAAGGGGTTTCCACGAATCATTCTTCTTGGTGATCAGTGGTAAACTTCCCATTGCCATATTTTAGAGATTGTATCATTTGTAACAAGAGATCTTTGCTTCAAACCTAATGAAGGATCTGCAACAACCTTTCACACAAAAAGAAGCTATCATGTATTCCACAATAATAGTAATTATATAGAGGATTATATGCAAGAGAGATCACAACAGATAAGTATACATGTGTTTGAAGTTATCTCTCAAAAAAGAGACCAAAATCGATAATAAAAGAAACTAAAACCTACTACACGCCACTAATTATAAAAAAACCAACTCCACGGAAATACTGCAAATGAAAAAACTCCAAAGGTGGAATCAAGTGTTTCGCTCAACCAATATGATTATACGAGATGCAAAATGTTTGTACCCACGGGTTAAAAATATATTTAATGACTTTATAGAGATGATAAACTTTACAGGTTTCATTTGACATAACCTTGCAATCGAGTACAACTATATATCTTATTCAAGGTAGCCATGCGGCTTAAATGACATAAACATGGCAGCATAATGTCATAGTCGGTCGTCGATCCTGATCCTGTAAATTGCTGACCTGCCCCCGGTCCTTGAAATATAACGCCACCAAGCTAGTTGTAACTAGTTAGAATAGTACCTTGCATTTCCCTTCATCTTTTCATTAATAAACGTGTAACGGAAACGATCTGTGATGTACCTTAGATGATTTGCATCTAGTGCAACCACTTCCGTTGGCTTGAAACAAGTAAATGTTGTAGTTGCAGAAGGTAACGGTCTATAAATGGAATCTTTAGGCACCATGAGAGAAGTTTATCCCCGAAGAAGCTCCCTGGTTCCAAGGTGTTTGTTGCAACCATCCGGCGACTTAGCCACTTGGTTTGCTTTACCATTCTGTGAGAAGGATCTCTTTCTCTTATAATATGTGGCATTATTATTATACATTAAAATCTGTTCCTTTTAAAAACTGAAACATAGTTTTTAGCTTTATTTTTTTGGTGTTGGGTTATGAGAAGTGCAAAATTATAAGATATTGATATTTTATAAACGATTATTTAAGTTTTGTAAAAATATCTCCACTCGAGTAAATTATAAGCAAATATTGAAACTTTTATCATAGTAATGTATTTTTTATACTATGAAGTTGCAAAAAATATGATATATCAAGTTTTTAAAAGACGATTATATAAGATTGTAAGAATATATTTTACTCGTAGTAAATTATGACAAAATATTTGGCAGCTTTATCTTATGTAGCGTATTTGTTATACTAGAATTGCGAAAAATATAAGAATATTCATGTTTCATAAACGATTTATTTAATGTTTTGTAAGAATATTCTTCACATGTGCAAAATATGAGAAAGGAATGAGATTATTGATATTACTAGTGTATTACTTAAATGAGAAGTGTCAAAATTATAAGATATTGATGTATAATAAAACGATTATTTAAGTTTAGTAAGAATAATCTTCACTCGTGCAAATTATGAGAAAATATGTAAACTTTTACCATACTAACTTATTTTTTATACTAGAAAGTGCAAAAATATAAGATATTCATGTTTAATAAACGATTATTTATGTTTTGTAAGAATATATCTTCACATGTGCAAATTATGAGCAAGGATTGAAGATTTGATCTTAGTAGTGTATTTTTTAAATGAGAAGTGCAAAATTATAAGATATTGATGTTTAATAAACGATTATTTAAGTTTAATAAGAATATCTTCACTCGTGCAAATTATGAGCAAATATTGAAAGCTTTTATCTTACTAGTGTATTTTTTAAACTAGAAGTGCAAAAATATGAGATATTCATGTTTAATAGACGATTATTTAAGTTTTGTAAGAATATCTTCACTCGTGCAAATTATGAGCAAATATTGAAAGCTTTGATCTTACTAGTGTATTTTTTATACTAGAAGTGAAAAAATATGAGAGATTCATGTTTAATAAACGATTATTTAAGTTTTTTAAGAATTTATCTTCACATGTGCAATTTGAGAAAATATTTAAGGATTTGATTTTACTATGTAATTTTTAAATGAAATTGCAAATTTATAAGATCAAAGATTTTAATAAACATTATATTAAGTTTGTAAGAATAACTTCACTCGGCAAATTAAGAGAAAATATGAAACATTACCCCTTACTAATGTATTTTTTTATACTAGAAGTACAAAAATATGATATATTCATGTTTAATAGACGATTAAATTAATGTTTGTAAGAATATATTCCACTCGAGTCAATTATGAGCAAAATAATTGGAAGCTATTATCTTACTAGCGTATTTATATACTAGAAGTAGCAAAAAGGATAGAATTCATGTTTTAATAAACGAATATTTAAGTTTTGAAAGAAAAAATCTTCACATGTGCAAATTATGAAAGGATTGAAGATTTGAAATCTTACTGGTGTAATTTTTTATAATGAAAAAAAAAAGAAAATGAAAATAATACGATATTGTATTTTTAATAAACGATTAATTTAAGTATGTAAGAAAACCTTCACTCGTACAAATTATAAGCAAATATTGAAACTTTTATCTTACTAACGTATTTTTTATTTTTATACTAGAAATAAAAAATATGAGATATTCATGTTTAATAAATGATTATTTAAGTTTTGTAAGAATATATATTCACATGTGCAAATTATGAGCAAAGATTGAAGATTTAATCTTAGTAGTGTATTTTTTAAATGAGAAGTGCAAAATTATAAGATATTGATGTTTAATAAATGATTATTTATGTTTTGTAAGAATATCTCACCGTGCAAATTATGAGTAGAATATTAAAACTTTAAATCTTACTAAACATATTTTTTATACTAGAAGTGCAAAAATATGAGATATTCATATTTAATAGACGATTAAATATGAATATCTCATATTTTCCCCAGTCATCTGCATCAAAGTGATTAGATAGACACACATAGCCATTGAGGATATCTCAGCCTCCATTTGACTCAAAGAACTACTTACTTGCTTACCTTGCATCCATTATAAAGAAGATTATGATGTGCCTCTAAGTACACACCTCTTCCTATTAATGACAAAATCCATGACCAAATTTTTAAAATCAAACTAAGGATATCTCTTCCCCTATTTGACTCAAAAAACTACTTGCTTGCCCTGCATCAACTGTAAAAAAGACTATGGTGTGCCTCTCAATACACACTTCTTCCCATTAATGACAATCCATGACAAAAATTTTGAAATAAGACTGAATGGTTTCCAATGTAGCTAACCATTGTATTTCTAACACCATTTTATACCCTCCCAAAGTCAAAAATATAACATCAATTACATAAACTTGACCTTGCAGTTTCCACTTGAAATTTTTGCATTCATACATATAGACATAACCTGCCCATTAGCCACATAAACTTGCAAAGGACATATTTTCCTCATTTTACACCCCAACCTCTTTGGAGCATTCAAATCTAAGAAGTTGTGTGTGCTTCCACAGTCCACCAAAATATGCAATAACTGCTTACCTACATGACCTCCAGCCATCTTGGTTTGATAATTGTTCACTTCAGTCATGGCATTCAATGAAATTTGGGGCATAGTTTCCTCCTCGCTTCCAGTTACACTAGCTACCCCTTGCTCAATCAACACACAATCCTCGTCCTCAATTTCCTCATTACAAGCAATTACTTCTAAACAATACATTTGTCCACTACACTTATGGCCAGGACTCGTCTTGTACCTCTGATCACAGTAAAAACACGAATGTTTTGCCCTCTTTCCGTCCATTACCTGTTGTGTTAACTGTTTTCTAGGTATATTTGTCTTTACAGTTTGTGAAGTAGAATGTAAGGCTGAAGTAGTACCTCTTGTATTGTAACCCCCCACTATTAGAAACGTAAGGCATAACAACAATAGTCTTAGGAGTAGAGAGTAAGGGTGAATACCTGTTTTTAGAAACACCTAGGGTAGCTTCTTGCATCTTTTCGAAACATTACACATCGGCTAACTTTGATGGCCTAAACAGCTAGCCCTATGTCCTCTTTCAATCCCTCAATGAACAGCCACAGTTTAAAGAGACTACATAATGACATATCCACAAATAGCAATGTTGTAAAAGAACAGAATGTACTTCTTTTTGTAGTGAAGAGAAGCTGAAATTACTGCTTGTTGGAGTAGTTTTCAACAATCATGCAAACTCGAGTGCTCCTTATATGCCACGAATGAATTGACTGCAAATAGAATACATTATGAGTTGTTGAACTCAAATCTAAAATGCTATACGAATTGTCTGCAGATAGATACTTACATCGCAAACCATCTTTATGTCTTTGTCCAATGGAGCATGTTAGAACTCAATCCAAATGAATGAGTTGTTTAACTCAAATCTAAAAGGATATACATGAAGCTATTAGTTACCATAAGGGAAGGTTTTATATTTTACAGTATCAAAGTACTTGAAATGGAAATATGTGGTAAATATGATTCGGAAATGGTCTATTAGTACATAAGAGTTTTGATGCTAAAATCTGGTAATTTTGCTTGTAATTCTACTGCAATTAATCAGCCATTGAAGATTATCCAAAATAGCTCAAGTTACCCGCTTTTAGCTTATTTAGTGTTTTTAAGTTTTCAGTTAGCAAGTAGAATGATCAATACACAAAGATACTACAAGTATAATGGTTAGAAAAATGTCAATTATTCTATTCGGACATGAATACAAAAAAGAAGCCAAAATTAGTTATTCTTACGTGTTAAAAATGACTTGCATGGGTGTTGCTGAACGTGTTTTACTATGTATAATCTTGTCCCTTTTCTTCCTCATCCTTTCTTCTATCTGTCATTTCAACAAACGAGTTGACTTTTCTGGTCAAAAATATCATTTCTAAACTAAAAAGACAGCATCAGATCTATACGACAATGGTTTAATAATCTCACTAAAACGCAAAGCATCAGCAGCTAAACTGTATACTTCAGTGTTTTATCGTGTAGTAGTGGATACTGCAGGAGATATGGCGTCAAAGTTTAAACAACAGACGACATTTGTTTTTGTATACCTGAACCACGAAGACAACGTCAAGATTTAATATATTATGCGACCCTATATCGCCACTAATATTTACTAAGCATACCTGTACATACACTTTTTTGAATCAGCGATGTGAAGGTTAGGGTTTGTGAAAGGGAAAAGGTGAACAAGAAGCTAAATTAATTTCCCTTGTTATACTTCTATGATTACTCAAAATACAAACCTAGCTTACCCATGAACCGCCTTATCTGGAGTGATCAATATAAGCCTTTGTGTAGTAGTGGATACTGCAGGAGATATGGCGTCAAAGGTTAAACAGCAGACGACATTTGTTTTTGTATACCTGAACCACGAAGACAACGTTAGGATTTAATATATTACTCCGAACCCAAATAATCGCCACTAATATTTTAATAAGCATACCTGTACAATACACTTTTTTTTTCTGCAAAATATGAAACAACAACCCTAGAGATCCATTACACCCTTTAAACGCACCCTACTCTTCATAGCACACCGTTGCTTTTGAGGCATGGAATATCCGGAAGCTGCACACATAGGAAAAGAAGTATCTGCACAAACCACATCGCGGGTTCTTTCACCACTGGCGCGCGTGTATAAAAGTACATGAATCGCCGACAGAAGTATGCACCATTGTACGACTATCGACTGCCAAATCCATGTAAGAATAAGAACTTATACAGCTAAACTTACACTCGAAGACAACATAATTAAAAAGTAGCATACTTACGTATAAGGCTTGCTGATTGACCTGCATTTGCAATAGAATTACCAGTATGGTCAGAAATCCTATGCCCTTTAGAAACCTAAATCACTACTCATACACATATTAGAAAGTGATCTGAGGTAGTATATGAACCAAAAAGTAGTCCCAACTCATCGGTTGAACCAAGCTTGTTGGAATAGGACTGGACGACTGGTATATGTCTGAATCTCCCACGGAGAAACCCTTTTTGATCTCACTATAGATGTGGCTTCATCCCACTGGACCTGAAGTTAATGGCAAAAAGAATTAGATTATAAAGGTCCTCCTGCAATGTTGGAACACTTCAAGTCTGAACTTTGTCGGTCATCGCTTATAAAGGTCCTCCTGCAATGTTGCAATCGGCCTCTGCAGTCGCCTTGTTACTCGATGCATAATATTCGAGCTTAGATTATAGTTTACTGCATATATGAATTTAAAGATAATAGTACATACGTGAAGCATTACATTCATCTCTACATCTACATCAGGGTCTGAAGTAAAGTTGGAAGACCGTCTCCTGAATGAGGACCACCACGACCCCTATCCTACCACCACCAGCGTCACCTGATGCACCAACATGTCCCGCACACCAACAGACCCAATAGCACCTTCTCTTGGTCCACTACATAGTATAAGATACAAACATTAATAACTAACAGCCTACTATCAAACATAGTTACATAACCATCTTAATCCTAAACAACCAAAACTTATTTAAGAAAAATTAGAAATTAATAAAAGAAAAAAAAACTTACATTACCACATCGCCCACCTGTGTTAATAGCAGGGCACTTAAGCAACTGGGGTCAAACCTATGCAATACTACAAACACCACAACTAAAATTACCATCAGCAAAGTTAAATGTTCTCTCCAACTCAGGTTTTTTTCCTTTTCAAGCTGTGAACATTGCCCTCAAGGATAAGCTCCTTCAGTAAATATTGTGTTTTGCTATTAAAAAGAGAAAAAAAAATCCCCACTCTAGAAATCCAACTACATGTTAGACATGTATTTAAAAAGAGAGAAAAAAAACAAGAACAGATACATGATATTTTTGTTTTTGTGTTTCTTAAAAATCCCAAACCAAGCTTATTAGCTTATTTCCTTCACAAAAGAGATAACATCTTTTACCATAAGCTTAACCAAACACCTTAAAAGTTCTTAATAGATTAAATAAGCTATTATATATGCACTTGAAACAAGCTTACTGGAACAATTCCGAACACAAATCCAACACATATATAACAAGTGTCCCTTTGTTACTGAAACAATTAATTAAGTAGTAAAGTTATACTCCCTCCGTCCCATATTAAGTGTCAATTTTTGACTTTTTGAATTCTTTTTTCATAAACTTTGAAACCGAAATATATTTTCTATATGTTATATAATCTTACTGAAAAATTTATATCAATGAAAAAAACATTACAATTCGAACTCTATCCATTCATATATTTTGCATTGAGATACATATAACATAAAAGAAATAAATAAGGACAAAGTAGAAGAAAAAAGACTTTAAAAAAAGTCAAAAATGGACACTTAAAATATGGGAACGGTAGGGAGTATATATATAAATAACAAACATCAATTACATATCCATATTGGGAGGGCATAAGCAAACCTCATGGAATAAGGTTCAAAGTTCAAAATCAAAAGTTAAACAATTTTAAAACAAAAGTAAAAATTATACCTGCTTTGTGTTAATTAGCAACCGATTGTGTGAAAGGGAAAGGATGAACAAGAAGCTAAATCAATTTCCCTTGTTGAATCAGCGATGGTAAAAATTTGAAGAATGGTTAGGGTTTGTTTAGTGAGAGTAGTGAGGCGCTAGGGTGTGATTTTGGTGAAATGGTATTGTGTTTTGTGTGTTCAAAATTTTGGTGAATTTTGGTGAAGCGGCAAATGAAAAGTTGTAGCCCGCTAAAACAATTGGAGTGAAATATATATAACGGTTATTTATGAAAAACCGATCTATCTAAAGCGAAACGTGAATACAACTATTTTGAGTGGGAGTTTGTGAAGTTTACATAGATTGGTCTTTTTCTTAATAACCATTCTTTTTAGTTTTAAAATTAAATAGATCGGTCTTTATCATAATAACCGTTCATTTGGTTAAACTTTCCCCCTTTTTCCATCATATAGAACGGCTTTTAACAAAACCGCACTATATGGAGTGATCTATATAAGCCTTTGTGTAGTAGTGTTTTAAGCATATAGATTTAGACCATCAACTTTATTTTACCCCCTTTCCATTGGAGTTCTACGGTGGGAAAGAGTAAGGAGTTAAAATTCGAAAGTTTAGTCGCGTTCAACGATCATAATGGAGTTATTATGATCTTTCTTATATTCACTATAAATATCGTATACTTCTTACATGTTTTTGGAGTTATCTTAGAATTAAGTTATTCTTGAATAATGCCACATTTTTGTTTAGTGGTCATTTACTATTTGGCCCATCCAAGACTATAATCCTAACTCCGTCACTGTCTACACGCAATGGTCTCTCTCATTTGATTTAAACTTTTTTTGGTATTTAACATGTTTTCATCTCGACTATTCTATTTCCAAGTCGTTACCAAACCTCCATGTTTTCTATTTCTTTTATCCCTATGCATATTGTGGAGTCATCTCTTGAAAATGACAAGTCATAATAAACCGCATCAGTAAGTCATGCAAATCTTAGGCTTCTATAATGAAAACTGGTTTCTTTTATAAATTATCTTACTAAGAACTAGATGTAGAGAAGAACTGACCTGTCTTACTCCCAAGGTTGCTTGTAATGGTGTCATGTTATCATAAATGGTGTCATGTTATCATAACGAATCTGTAACACAAATATATTTTAGTTAACACTTGACAATATAATATTAAAATTAAGCTCGCAACAATATCAACAAGTAAGAATTAAGCCTTCTTTCATTCACATTAACATTTTAACCCCCATATGAACCCAAAATACCTTGGCTGTTACAGGCTCTCACAGAACAATTGCAAAACTGAAAACATCAGCTTTCTGATCATACGATTGATGATTTATAATCTAAAAAATAAGGCAATACAGAAAAGAAGTCATCAAACGGAGTATGCTTAAAGGAATGACAGATTGATTAATTATAACACTCCATCTTTTTGAGAGAACTAATTGAGAAGATTTAAATTGATGTAAAATTGCTCCACCCGGGGGATGTTGATGATACAATCATTACATCCCCTATCAAACTCAAATGATGAAAATAAAAAGAGCATTAAAGAGAAACATCAGGAGCCATCCATCTATATGTTCCTGTCTCTGCAGTCATAACTCCCTCTTGATTCTGAAAGCGAGCAACCCCAAAATCCGCCATCTTTACAACCCGAGGGAACATTAACAAACTGAAGTTAGAAAACTTTGAGAGTATAATGTAACAGCCCTGTGAACAGAGAAAAAACTAAGAGAGTGTATGTACATCGTTTAAGAACTCCGAGGAAAATTTGACAATTTTAGAGATAATTCTTTTCAAGCCCACAATACTGTGCAAATTCCATACTCAACTTCAAAAATATACAAAATTACGACCATATTGCTATGACATGTAAGTGTTTAACTTTATGCTGGATGTGAGAAAACTTTGGAAGTAAGGTTATTAAAAGTTAGGAACACAGTCTGTTTTATATAGCTCTCATCTTTATCCACTAAACATCTCAACAAATCTATTATTCGCTCCGAGTACCTGTGATGGGTCACTTATCCTTTCTGGGGATGAAGGATATATAACTTGAAAAATATCTACAAGGAATCACTGATTTTCTTACATTATGAGTTTCGCAGAACATTGCAAAATGACAACTACATGGTTCGATAGATAAGGTGTACCCTCCAAACAGAGAAATTATACATGTCCAATATAAGCGTCACTTTCCCCCAAAGTATATGTGTTCAATGTATTCACAATATGTTAAATGTATCATGTAATGTACCAATCAACACATATGAGACATGATGAAAACCTAAACCAACATTTAATTTTTGATAAGTAAACTCTTCCACCCTTGATACTTGCATATGATATAAAACCGGTTTTCAACCATTAGGTATAAGTATCTATATGTTAAGATAGATAAGAGGCATACATTATCACTGTCCATAAGCAAGTTTGCAGTCTTCAGGTCCCTATGGATGATATTGCTCTTATGCAAGTACTCCATTCCTCTATAAATGTCTATTGCAAACTGCATCAACTGAGGAAGTGTCAAGGTGTGATGGTTCTTATGTATATATTCATAAAGGCTGCCTCCAGGCATGTATTCTGCAAGCAAAAACAGACCACAATTGTCCTTAGAATGTGAATTGTGTGGTCAACAAGAAAACCATGCACATATTTTCTAAATGCACAAGCTAAGAAGAATCTAACGTGAATATTGAACAGTAATTGCGACATTAAAATTATACAATATAAAGGGACAAATTGTGTTTGCTAAAGAGCAAGATTAAATATAACAACTGTTTTAAGAAATACAACCATTGGTACCTCCAAGGCTCCAACGATGTTATGTCTGTTTTCTTTGACACTAATTCGCAAGAAACGTTTTCCACATGGCTATTAATTTATTTGTAAGTTTCATATATATTTCACATATAACTAGGTTGCTCCACCCAGTCAAACACAACTTGTATCTTACACTATCATGTTTACAGAAATATATCAGTATATATCCGAATAACCATTCGTATTGGATTCAAAAGGCTTTAAAAAGGCCAAAATGTACTTGTAGGGACACTAATTTAAAGCCAGATAATATGAGAATATGTATAGGTAGTGTAAATCAAGATTAAAACTTTAAGACCAAAGTGTGAAAATTTTTAACACCAATACTTGGTAGCAAGTATTTAACAAATAAATAACAACAGGTTCAGTACCTGTTATTATGCACATGTGAGGTTGCTTTGTACAAGCACCAATAAAACGAACAACATTTTTATGTTGGACCTGCCTGCAATAATAAACAAACTATGCACTTGTTAGCTGTCCCCAATCACAACAATCACAGCAGAATATGGTATAATGTAGAGATGTTGCAACACATAAATATGTGAATTTAGTTCATTAAAACTCACAGAGTCCAGTACACAGCCTCACTCACAACTCAAAAATTCCAAAAATTCATTTAATAGTTTATGATAAAAAGAAAAAAAATAGCCTGCTTAGTAATAATTGATTATATGAAACCATGTTGCAACTTAGACTCTCTAAAGTGACCCTTGTGCACCAAGCTTGCCAGTCTTGCAAGGGTTAGGAGAGAACTTCTGATATACACATACACATATAACATATATGCATCTTTGTTCTTTGATGGAAATAACTCTGTACGCATATAAATATATAAAGACACACACAGGAAGGGGGGGGGGGGGGTTACTAACAGTATATGGGTTACAAAATAAAAAGAAAATCTACGTAAAACTGGCAAAATAAGATCAAGGAAGTTACCTGAGAATGGCTACTTCATGGCAAAATTCATCCTCCAATGCTTCATTCAGCATCTCAGATCTTAGAATTTTAGTAGCAACATCCTGACCAAGATACACTCCACGGTGCCTTGTGAGGATTAACAGAATACAGATCTTAATCAAGATATTGACATGAAAATCAATGATATATAGCACAATTAACGAGTTACAAATCACCACAAGATCTAGATGCAACTTTTCCCCCTACTTTAAGTAATCTTATATGTATATGCCAATAAAGCCTATTTATCCCAAACTAGTCGGGTTGCATTATTACGAAGACACATCTTAAAGGACAAACAAGTAATCAATATTTAACACCAGCAACACATATGACACTTTTCTCCATCTGCTAATACTTTGAGCCTCACCAACTATTAAACGCACATTTATGACCAACTATTAAACGCACGTATATTTTCCCATGTGAAGAGGTTTTTCACACATCTTAAAAAGCGACGTGATGTATATTTTCACATGTGAAGATGTTTTTCACACATCTTATAAAGCTACGAGACATACATTTTCACATGTGACGAAGTTGTTCACACATCTTAAAAAGCTACGTGACGTATATTTTCATATGTGAAGATGTTTTTCACACATCTTAAAAAGCTACGTGATGTATATTTTCACATGTGAAGAGGTTTTTCACACATCTTAAAAAGCGATGTGATGTATATTTTCACATGTGAAGATGTTTTTCACACATCTTATAAAGCTACGAGACATATGTTTTCACATGTGACGAAGTTGTTCACACATCTTAAAAAGCTACATGACGTATATTTTCACATGTGAAGATGTTTTTCACGCATTTTAAAAAGCTACAAGACATATATTTTCACATGTGACGAAGTTGTTCACACATCTTACAATACTTGTAGTCATAAATGTGCTTGATAAAGTTGTTTACCTATACCTTTGTTGAGTGAAAACGAAATCTATAATTAATAAAGCCTAACCGTAAGTACTATCAAGACTACTAAAACAATGAATCAGCTAATAAAGATCACAGCTTGCGCACCATTCGTTCAGGCATTTCATCAAACAGTTGATATGCATTATGAAATTGAATCAATTTGCTGCAATGATAGCGATAAAAATATTTAATGAACAAATATAACAAGCAATCGTCAATCTAAACACCAATTACAAATATGTGAATGATTAAAGTGCAAGACTTTAACCTTTTAAAGAGCCAATTTTAACCCAATAACTTCCAAATTGGTGACCGAAAGGTGCTGCTATGGCGACGACGATGATTGGTCCACCAATGGCTAGTTTCTTGGTGTAGTGGTGGTTTGAACGGCGATGGTTTGAATGGCGGTGATCGGGAGGTGTAGTGGTGGTTATGATGTCGGTGTAGTGGTGGTTATGATGGCGGCGCAGTGGTGGTTATGAGGTTTAGTGGTGGTTGTGACAACATTGTAGTAGTGGTTCTGATCGATGTAGTGGTGGTTATGATGGCTGTGTAATGGTGGTTTTGATAAGTGTAGTGAGAGGATGGTATTTGTTTTCACCACCAGGTGTGTGGAATATGTGTGTTTTTTTCTTTATATATTTGTTTAAATTACAAAAGTATCCTTATTTAGGAAATTAGTGTAAATTGTAATTTAATCTAAGCCATTAGATCTAAAAAAGGAGGATTAGATGAAGGGTTATGATCCCTTCTTTCCTTCTTACAAAAAATAGCCTTCTCATTTGAACGCGTCCCTATATATATATATATATATATACACTAGTTGCAAAACCCGCCCGTTGGGCGGGTATGACTTATGGTTATTGTTTTTATTTTTTTTGGGTTAATTATTGGTAGATGTGCGGGTTAGCTTCATAAACTTGACGAATTTTAAATGACCGTATATAAATAATAATAACGAAAAATTTCTTAAACACAAAAACCGGAAGAAAAAAGGGGATAATGTGAGCATCGACCTTCCCCTTGATAGTGGTGCGCCTCTACTCTGTGTTGGTATTACTCTTTACAGCCCGTTGCGTTACTATGGCCTTAATAAGCCTGGAATGCATGTTGGTGTGGTTGGTCTTGGTGGGTTAGGCCATGTCGCTGTTATGTTTCTTAAAGCTCTTGGTATTAAAGTTATTGTGATAAGTCATAGCCCAAAGAATGAATGAGCAAATACTGTGATAAGTCATAAGTTACTGTGATAAGTATTTGGTCAGCCATGATCAAGCCGAGATGGAGAGTTATTGTGATAAGTCATAAGTTACTGTGATAAGTATTTGGTCAACCGTGATCAAGCCGAGATGGAGGTAACATCTATGTTTTGACCCGTTACAAAGCTGCTCATCTGATCACTTTTACCTATGACCATTTGATAGCGCCTTTACTCTTTTATCCTTTACGCTCAAACCTATGACTTTTCTTTTATGTAAGGCGGATACTTCTAGGAACCAATTTGATAGTCAAAGCATAGTTCAAAGCTATTCATTTTTTATAATTTATTTTGTCTTAACTGTTTCTGCAGGCAGCTCGAAAGGCAAGTAGTTCAAACCAGGTACCAGCTTCTAAAGCAACAACATATAAAGTAAAAGCAACAACATATAAAGTATCATGTACATTGAAATTTAACTTATATAAATATACAAAGTGTGTTATATACAAAACTCAAAAAATAAGTCAAGTTAATTTGAGATAAAACAATATCAAGCTGATGAATTGTGTTATATACAAAACTCCAAGAGCACGGATTATAGTATTGTATAAGGCAAATGAAAATTATGAGAATTTGAGTGCAATTGCAACCGGCAAGTACCTTTTGTTGATTATATAACAGTAAACATCCAAATACCAAATAATGATATGGTTTATTTTGTGCAACTAAATGTTTTTGCATGCTTTGGACTCGATAAAGAAATTCCTACCTAAAAAGGATCAACGGAAGGACAAGGAGAAGAGCAAAGCTCAACTGGTTACAGGTATTACTATTGGCAATACTTTTTAGTGGCACAATTATTACTATTGGTTGAATCATGTGTATAGTCAAATTTCAGTACTTTTAGGCATACTCAAAATTTGAACATACAAAAAGTGAGTTTACCTTTATTTATAAACTGGAATAGCAAGGGATACTTATTACTTCTGCCTTGCTGCTCATTAGCCTACAACAATTTACAAATGTGAGAAACATAATGAACTCATTCCCTCATTCTTATTTCCTAAACTCAAATTGCTAACCAGACTACAAGTAAAAAGGGGGTGTCTGATTACTTAATCTTTTGGCTTTGTTGCAGATCTACATACAAGAATTCACAGATCCATCGGAACTAATTCTCTCAATCCTAATCTTGATCTGCACATCAGACTACAAGTAAAGAGGGGGTGTATTTTCCGTAAAAGACTTAGCTAACAGACAGCCTAGCCACTAAAGTATGTACTTGACTACTTCATTAACTGCATACAGACAATTGTTCAAAGACTTGTAAAACAGTTTATCAGCTTATCATGTTTGTTTTGAATTCAGATATATTATTACATGGGAATATCTGGAAAGAGAAATTATTTCATTTAACTACCGATATGACGTAGCACAACGTTGCAGCCTAATTTTTGCAGCTTGAACTTGCCACCCAATAATCTATAAAGGGATAAGATAATAAATTGAGGAATGGGTACCACAACAATGTCAGTTCATGCTGGAATAAACTTGTATGAATAGTTGACTACCTGATGTTGACTATCACGAGCATTTAAAGGAACACTCACACATGGGAAATCGTTAGGACTTTACATATCTTCAACTCTTCATCCTTGGTAACCTTATTTCAAAGGGTTATCCTCACCTTCTTTAGCAAGGGTGATTTGGCCAAGATAAGCTTCACTAACTCCAACAAAATATCAGAATAACCCTCCAGTGTAACGGAGTCTATCTCAGATGCCTTATAAAAGGGAAATGTAACCAGTATAATAATCAATACGAAGGGTATTTCTTGTGTCATTGTATTATGACATGAAATTAAACGGATACATAAAATTACAGGTCCATGAAGTTGATTCATGTCTATCAATTTAACAGTGAAGGAATAGTATGTTATTATTTTGAAAACGCCATAGAGCTAATTTATGAACAATGTAATACCTGAATTCACTTATTGTTCTTTGTAAGATCTTTTCAGCATCTTTTGGGTTCCCAGCATAATCCACCTGGATATTTTCACATATAATGGTTAGAAACTTAGAATATATGTTTGTTTAGTGAAAAATCAAACAAAATTATATTTACCTTTTTAATTTTATAAAAGTCAAACCTCACCTTAAAATTGGAAGTATCTTTGGACAAGGAAGGTTCTGATAAAGCTTGGCAAGCTTCACGAAACACCATTACCACATGGATTGTCGAATATGATGGAAAATATACAAGATAAATGCTAGTGCCCCGAACATCAAAGCTGAAGATAGAAAAGTACCAAATTACAGTTTGACTTTAACCCTTTTCTTTTGCAAATAGTTTTGATAGCATCATAACATAATACTGGAACTTACCTTTTGTACAAGTAAAAAAAAGGTATCGACGATTCTAAGTAAGAGTATTTTGTAGTTGTTTTCATGCCTTACTTTTGTTTCATATATCCCTTGAAAAGAAATTAAGTGTTTAATAAGCAATATTTGCATAGCTTGTTCATCTATAAAAACAGATTAATCTACAATTGTACTATTTGGCTTAGACATAACTGGCCTCCACTTCAGGATCAGCTTGTACAAAAGGTATTAGATAGAGGACAAGACGTCTTCACTCCTTGCATAGTCGCATGTATGATGTACCCATGCCCTTACGATATTCCTTTGGCTTAGTAACTTTAGTAATAGAGAGAGGTTGTCTGCCACTTAATGGACTAACTCGTATGTACTCGTGCACACCTCTACATCTTTCTCCATGTCTTAGCCTTCATAGTGTCACAACTATGTTAGTTGTCCAAAGCAGGTTGTAGGGGAGGGAACACGAAGTCGAAAACACTTGCTCTTGAGTATATATTCTGCAACACTGGACAAAACATCAGCAAAATAAAAAGTACTTCAGACCAGTTTTATCTTAAGCAATGCAATTTATTCTCAGAATTAACCAATACACAATGAGAATATAGTAATGAGATTCTGGGAACACATAGACGGTTAGCAACGAATACGTACAGCTTATTTCCTTCATGAAATCATTGACAGTCAAATCAAGAGGGAACTAGCCATCAACGTCTTTTCCATTAATGTTGTATTTTCGTTGTTGTTGTGGGAATTTTGTAGCTGCATTTATGCAGTTGTCTAGCTTTATATCCGGAAGGCAAACTCCTAAATTATCTTTAGTTAGTTGCAAGTTACAATATGTGAGGGTCCCGGGCACCCCTATTGCCATAGCGGCAAAGTTCCCCGCCCTTGATGAATCTTGAAATAGACCTGGGAATCCGCCTTGGGCTACCACCAATGGGTCCAAACCTAAATATATGCATGAAAAAAAACATATTTATAGAATGAAGCTGGTATTCTGATGTTTTAATGGCGAAAGAAGCCAAGTACTTACCGTTTAACGTTAGCTATTTTTTCCTAGACCGGGGGCAGGACCAAGAGCGGGCTGACAGGGACCAGGGATGGCTTGCAACCGAGCCCGTCTTGGAGGTTTGTTATTGCTGAGATGACCTTGTTTTGTGAAAGATGAATGTATCAACAGGAAACAAAAGAGTAACTCCTTGATCATATCTTGGAGGTTTATTATTGTCGGGATGACCTTCTATCGGTAAAGATGTATACATTAACAGGAAACCAAAGACAAATTCATTGAAAAAAGGTCATAACATGTTTATTAAAAAAATTGTGGTTTTTGGCCGATCATAAACAAATAACATGAATGGAATGTTTTCAGAACATTCTGTTAATCGTTAGGCACGAAATGTTCATGTTCTGAATCGAATAAACCAGAATCTAGATTATAACGAATGATTTTTAGAAGCTCACGTGATTATATTAGATTTTTAGCATGCTTTCCCCTGTTGAGTTTCAGAAAATAAGAAACTCTTAAAGGGAGGGTGAAAAAAATTTAGGAAGAAAATGGAGATTTACAAAATATAGAGAAGATCAAGAGATCATGGTCAGCTAATTGTGCCCACAAATTAAACTTATTTATAGGTAGCTAAATATGGCATTAACATTCGGAGATTGAAACTAACTTGACTTATTTCTGTTTACGTCTTCTAAAATTAGAGCTGCATCAGATACGGATTTGGTAGCGAAATTTCATCTTATCAGATCTTTTGAAAGTCACTTGCTATCAAAAGGATTAATACATCGAGCAACATCATTTTCGTGTAAGCTATTTTTGTGTTTAACCAGTGCATTGCATAGAGATGAGTCTGCTGTAATTCACCTAGAGCATTAGTTCGAATGTCTGTTAAGAAGACCGCGCAACAGGAAGTTAAATTGTACGAGTAACCTTGTAGATATGCAATGAGATTGGCTGATAGTCCCAAAAAAAAAATTAAGCAAGATTAAATCGGCTGAAATAGATGGTCAAGATGCTATATCACTTTATGATCGAAAAGTTGAAAGCTGCGAGTAGTGACAGTTCAGTAAATCAGATTGCAAAAAATACCCTATTGAGTTGCAAAACCTATGCTTAGAACATTGATATGTTGTTAGAAACTTTCACATGAGGCCTTTTTCGAGCCATGGACACCTAGTCTCGTCCCAATAAATGGACAC